>QJPP01006077.1:0-25140 GCA_003996215.1 Jaltomata sinuosa | reverse complement strand
TAGAAGGATAATTCTATGCCCGGGACTCGCGGACATTCCCATTATCCCACCTTCTATGTTCCAGAGTCAACAAGGCCTCACAGGACCACAAGGGTAAATAAAACGTATCGGCAAGTACTACAAGCATCGGAGGAACAAAAGTAGGCGGGCATGAATTAAGCGGTCAAGGTCTGTGGTACCAACCTAATAATCCAACCCAAGGATGCCAGCTAGTACAATTTTATCTGATATATGCTAAGTCTAGGGAGTTTAAACCATAACCTACCTGTCGTCCGATGACAAGCTCGAACCTCTCCGAAATGAAATTAAACTTGAATTTAAGCTTGAGTAACTTGATGTAGATAATCGATTTTCCTTCGGGGCTAAAACGGAATCTTCAAAATATGTTTCCAACAGAACCCTCTTAGCATATGAGTAACAACACTCCTAACAACGAGTAAGAAAATTTATGAAACACCAAGATGTGAACACCAAGGAAATCATCTTGTCGAGAGCTTAGATATTGACAGAACTTGACTAGAATTCAAAGCTGCCAATGGAGAATTTGAACAAGGCCCAGTTAAAAGAAAAGAAAACCACTAGAAAGTTATATATACATATATATATAACATAGAGGCGGTCATGATAACTAATTTAATTAAAATTTAGCACACTGAAATATTTACATTGTTTAAACTATAAAGTAAAGTGGTGGGATGACTCAATGAGGATAATTGTTGCAATATCCCCTACCCCCATGTGGAATTTTGGTGTTAACCAAAGTATTTTGTCCCGTTACCTATATACTCGGGTATTGCATAAGTTTGTGGTAAAATAAATATAACTTTTTAAATATGACATAATTAATAGAAAATTATTTCAAATAAAACCTACTATATTATAATAATAATTTCCAACATAACTAAGTCTACTATCTCCGTTAAAATACTAATAAATTATAAAACTCTTATAAAATAAATATAGATGCAAATGTATCATAACAAAATATTTTTCATAGACATTTAAAATATTTAAGGAAAGCAATAAAAATATAACTTTCTACCACATTCAACTTTCAAATAAAATATTTTCAAATACACGCGATGTTAATAAAATTCTTAAATTTAGGTTCGCAAGCCTTTGATACGGAACGAAAGTTAAGGTTATACGAACGCAAATCATCGCACGATTACGATACTCAGCTCCTACGGCTCAGCTCTAAAATAGGGGAACGACCATAAGGACCAAACGAACGGTCAGGGCACCGAACCACCGGTCCCAGCAAGCCATAAATGACTTGGGGCCGCTACAGAAAAGCTCTAACAGACAAGAAAAGCATATACGAGGAAATGATCGGAAGAGTCATTACAATAGACTAGTTAGTACGGATATCGTACCCAAGAGACTTATGACTAGCAAATGTTCTAATTTATTTGTATACTGCTAAAATAAACAAGTATGAAAGTAACTAGAGTATGAGTTGTGTAGTAACTAAAGCACTAAAATAAAATGATAGAATTAAATACAAACAAGTAATGATTTTTTGGTTCCAAGTTTAGAGAGAATTCCAGGGTTACAACCTTATTACACAATCATAAGTATTAGTCATTTGAATCGACTTATTCGTTCACCTAGTTGTTGATTTCAGGGTTGATTTTACAACTATGGTGTTCTGAGACTCTAGTTGCCTATTCAAAATAGCATCACAACTACATCGTTGATCAGGGATGTGACATATTATTTTGAAATAATTTATATATCTTCCCGTACGAACCAAGCAAGGCGTTCTAGGCATATTCCTATCATAGTCGCTAACCTACCCTTTATGTTACAAAAGAGAGGCCTTGCCCCTTATATTCCTCAATCTACCTTGTTGATCCTTCTCCCGAGTTCACAATAATGTTATATATTTATCTTAATGGAGAGCAAGCATCAAAATACTAAACAAAGGAATATAAGAACAACTAACAATGTAAAACGAAAAATCAATCAAAATTCATACTAATTAATCATGTGTTTGTAGCCGCAATGCCAGAACAAGGGTTCTTAGCCACTCATGCTAATAAAAAACACAAGTAAATATGTTTTCATCCAAAGTTATGGCTAAGAAAAGGAAGAAGAAAACAAACCTAATGGTGAAATCTAATCTCTGCCTTATGCTCTGAAAATATGATGGAACCCTTACAAAAAAACGCACAAGGTTCTATTTATAGGGCTTGGGAAATAACCCGTTTTCCTTCTTGGAATCGGACTAGAACAAAGCTGAAATTTTGGTCGGGACAGTGGCTGGCGCGACGCGCCATTAGTGCGCCGTACTTGGTGTACAATTGTTTTGGCCTTGGGGCGGCATGCCACTGATACGCCAAGCTGCCCCTCCAGTAGTTCAGTGGTTGGGGTGGCACTCCATGCTTGTTTTCATCTCTTTATGTGCTCTCAAATATTCCGCTATGTTTCATTCATGCTTTATTCATCCAAATTACATTACATTGATTAATTCCCCGCATTATTTCACCTACAAGAATCTAATCATGTGTCTTAGTACATCATATAGCAATTCAACTCAAAACACACAATATCTAGTAAGTAATGCTCTTAAAACATAAGGTAAACATTGGTAAAATATGATAAACGGGCATATAAATATGCCCAAGATCACCACCCCACACTTAAACCTTTGTTCATCCTTGAACAACTCACTACCCTCTATGTTATGCTTCACCATAAACACCTAAGGAACTCTCCCTTCTCACTTGCAAGCGGCTAAACAATTTTAATCATGCTTTCGTAGTTCACGTAGCGAGCAACATCAAAACACCACTTGTTAGCTTAAAGATCCTTCACTTGAAACAACAAAACCTCTATAACTGACTCTTCATCATAATATCGGGCCAACATATCTATGTGTAAACAACGCAAGTAACAACACTACCAAATACATGACATGAGTGCCCTCATAATTTAGTATTACCCCTATGTTTTCAATCACACCAATCTACTTTAAATGGGGCATTTTGAATCAATAAAACACTCACTCTCTCAAAAGATATTTCAAACATATCATAACATACCATAGGCTTGCCCGTAGTGTATAGTGAATTCAACAAGGCAATCACATTCATGAAATCAATAGGGCTTTCGTTTGGTTGTAATGTCGGCTTCGGGATGGGTAGGATACTTTTAGACACAAAGTGACTCTTTTACCTATTGCACATGACACTACATTTTTACCCTTTTCTTCATCCTTCTTTCTTAGTTTCTCCTATGTTCACACCTTCTTGTACTACCACTTATTTCACCTTCTTTTTACCCTTTATTTGATGCGTACTTGTTCCTAGCGAAACTTATTTCCTTTTCTTTCTCTTTTTTTTTTCAAACTCTTTTGACTCCTAACAGCAAGCACTTTAGAAGATTTAACCAGGCTTTACATCATTATTTCACTACACTCACCTTCACTTTCATCTACCCTTCTCCTTTTGTTTCCCTTTTTTTACTTTTCGAGCTCATAGTGCATTAGGGACTTTCATTTGGATCAAATTCATAGGGTATCAACAAAGTGGATTGGCTCATTATGCGGCATAACAAAAACATAGGCTTCAAGTCTCAAGGGGGCTTCACTAATGGCAATGTAAAGGTGGTACAAACAATCATCCAAGAAACAAGAAAAATGGGCTTTTCAAGAAAATGCCTTAATCATATTCCAAAAATTTCATGCTAATTAACGTTCACACACACGCGGGGCAAGTTCTAGATGTTATTCTATGTAAGAAACCAATCAAAAGCTCACACTCATGGCACCATGAAGCACATATTGGAGGATTACACTTGCATGCTTACACAT
Source organism: Jaltomata sinuosa (assembly GCA_003996215.1). Lineage (NCBI taxonomy): Eukaryota > Viridiplantae > Streptophyta > Magnoliopsida > Solanales > Solanaceae > Jaltomata > Jaltomata sinuosa. The sequence goes on along the minus strand of QJPP01006077.1, from coordinate 21,323 downwards.
AAACACATTCAGTAAATTTACACAATTAAGCATGTTTCCTTCATCATTTGAGTCTAGTAAAAGAGCCTATGTGTTTCTCATGAAGTTCTCACTCACTTACCTGGCTTCGCATGAACTACCCATGACGTCTAACTAAGCTTCAAGTGGGATTTTTAAGTTCCAAAGGCAAGGTTTCTAATCCTACAATCCTATGACTAATTTTCCCTTAAGATGGTCGTCATCCATCCATTATCGGGATAAGTCATTACTACTACGACTCACCTAGAACTCTATCCTAAAAAAAATCTACCCGGTTGAAGGGGACTATCCTCAGGAAAAGAACCGAAAACAAAAGCCGAGGAACCCAACCTAAGAAAACAATTTCAAAAAAAATAAATCTAACTAAGCATCACCTACCAACCAACCTTCTTATCAGCTCAAAACCAGTCATACGACGCTCATAACGCTAAAGATATAGCAATGCAAATTATAGGAAGTCACTTCTCTACCTCATACTTAAACATAGCACTGCCCTCAGTGCTTCAAATAAATACAAAGATAAAGAGTGAGAGAAGGAATCCCTTGGGCCTCTAGGCGTCGTCCTCATCATCATCAGGAATGAATTCCTGATCCTTCTCAGCTGTCGCATCTTCAACTGCCGTCAATACAGTCCCAACATCATTGACCTTATCATTATCATCATCATTAGTGTTATGTACGGTCGACTCATCATTATCCAACGGCTCTTGAAATGCCAGCCCCATCCTGCACATAAACATTACGCTCTCAGTCATCGAGTACCTGTCGCTCAAAGCTATCATCTCTTCCTTGGTCGCAGGTTGACCATTAATTCGCAACTGTAGCTCCGCCATCCAATACATTCTACCCATCCAACTATTATCTCAAGCTTGTCGGTCGGCATTAGAAACTATCATCTCAAGCTTGCAAAGTATCTTGGGGCTTTGTCTTTGTCACATCAACCAGTTGACTTACAAGGTACGAGACTTGAGGTGGAACCAAATCATGAATTTCTTCCTCAATATTCTCTTGCCTTAGAAATTGGGTCACCAATCCTCTATAGAAGTAACGCCATCTTTTGTTATTGCAAAATTTCATCATGTTGTACCTCAGTACCGAAGCCACATTGATTTGCATTCCCTTCATGAGCATGTACACCAGCACCACCCTATCTTTGGTCACCTCAGTTATGTGCTTTCATGGTAAAAGAGTGCTACACATAATTTTTAACCACACTCTAGCCTTTTGGCTGAAATACGCATAATGTAGGGTGGCATGTCTACCCGTATCTTTACTTCTTTCCTAACGAGCCATTGAATTTACCCCACAAAGTGTGTGGCGTGTGTCTCTATATGGAGGCTCCTCTTTAATTTCCAAGTATGGTGTTGCATCAACATGTGGTGTTCCCAAGAACTCATTTAGGATCCGTGTGGTAAATCGGATGACCTTCCCTCTAACTCCCACTTTTTGGCTTTTTCCTTCACATGTATGCTAGTTTGCGTAAAATTCCCTCACCATAGTAAGGTTACACTCTCCTTGATCCTGGAAGATGTATTGGATGCCCAATCTGTAGACCATCTCATGAATTTGGGGGAATTCCTCTTGCAACCATGCCTCATCAACATGCTCATCTCCATGATACTTTGCTTCTTCTTGGGATTCAAACCAGTCAATCCCCTGAATATTTATTGTTCTCTTCTCGAACTATCGCGGGGGTACCCGCGAATTTGAAAGAGCTGTTGTCCCTGATGATTCCCCTTTACAGGAACTTTTGCTTCCCGTGCCTTTGGTAACTTGTTTCTTTCCTCTTGGAGGCATTGTACCTATAACACACAAGTTACACAAATCAGCCCAGTACAATTAGAGCTAGCTAAATCAGTGTTTTTATAGGGTCATAACCACCCCACACTTATTTTACTAGCAATGGTGTCTATAGGTTGATGACATGAGGTACTCAGACTTCCCTCTTACCACACAAGTTTAGTTTCATCATCCTAAGGCACCATATCCACTAAATAATTTCCACAAGTACATTCCAAACAATTCTCAAGGATTCTCTACCATTTTTCAAGATTTAACACTATTCAAGGCCACAATTTCATTCCATGCACTACACATTCATCATAATTTTTCTTGAAGTTTTAGAGTGACCCATCTCTTTCTACTACTTACCTTGCTTTCCATAAACCAAGATCCAACACAAAACAAGAAACAAAATTTGAAATCCACCAATATTAGTGTATATACGAAAAATAATCTTATTTTGTGGGTGTATTTTAAGAGTTTAAGCTTTCATTAATGGTGGAAAAACTGTTAATTCTTCCAACAAGATACACAAAGTTTACACCTACTCATCATGATAATGTAAAGCATAAATAAGAAGTAGAGAGTGCTAAAAAGTAAAGTGAGATATTACCTTGAGAAATTATGGAACTTGTTCAAGTTTGAGATGGATAACAATGGAGGGAAGAAAGAAAATTTGAGAGAGAGGGGTTGGGGGGGCACTCCAAGCTTCAAGAATGAAGAGAGAAATAGATAAATTAGGGGTTTTAGAGAGAGTATACACTAAGATTTTGGGTCTCGGGTCGGTTGAACCTTGACCTGCCCTATTTTAACCTAAGCTTGGGCGCCTGGGGAAGTATGGCGCATTGTGCTCGAGAAGCGCCAGGGAAGGCGCTCAGTTGTTTTGCCCTTGGAGCGTTGTGCCCATCTGGGTTTTCTTCATGGTGCATTGCGCCAGTGTAGCGCTCGGTTAGCCCCTCAGAAGTTTTTCCCTTGGGGTGTTGCGCCAGTGTAGCGCTCGGTCAGCCTCTCGAAAGTTTCACCCTTGGGGCGTTGCGCCAAGAAGGCGTAAAACATGGGTGTCGGTAGTTGGCCCCGTGGCGTGTTATGCCAGAATAGCACCAGTCGAGGCACTCTGTAGTTGTGCCCTTGGGGCGGCATGTTAGTAAGGCGCCAAGCTGGGAATCTACCAGGGGCAGCGCACCAGCTTTCCACCAGACCCTAGGGACGTGATTTTTCATACTTACCTCCCCTGATGCCGTCTTTAACTTGTAGCTGCCCTTTTTCTCCTACAAAAACAACAAACCATTAGAAAAATAGTAGGTTGCCTCCCACCTAGCACCTTAGTTTTGGTCATGGCATGACTCATATTTTTGTATTTTTGTTATTTTTGTCCTACCCTATTACAATACATTCGTGGGTTGCCTCTCACGTAGCTCCTAATTTAACATCGCGGCATGATGCACCTCAAAACTCACTCATCCGACAAGGTGATGGAGATTTTCTCCCTGTCCACTTGCTCAGCCAAATAATGCTTTACTCGCTGACCGTTTACCAAGAATGTACCTATTTTGTCTGCCCTTCAGAGCTCCACTACACCATACGGAGTCATCTGCACTACCTCAAATAGTCCTGACCATTTAGACTTAAGCTTTCTGGGGAAAAGCTTCAGCCTTGAGTTGAATAGGAGGACCCTTTGACCAGGTTCAAATGAGCATGGAAGGATGTGCTTGTCGTGCCACCTCTTTGTCTTCTCCTTGTAGAGCTTGGCATTTTCATACGCTTGCAACCTAAACTCATCAAGTTCGTTAAGCTGCAACTGTCTCTTCTACCCAGCTAATTCTTCATCAAGATTCATCTTCTTTATAGCCCAATAGGCTTGGTGTTCCAACTCTACCAGCAGATGACAAGCCTTACCATATACAAGCCGATAAGGAGAAGCTCCAATGGGCGTTTTTTAGGCAGTTCGATATGCCCATAGCGCATCATCAAGATTCTCAGCCTAATACTTCCTCTGTGCATTCACGGTCTTCCCTAGAATCTGCTTCACTTCCCTATTTGATACCTCAACCTGCCCGCTAGTTTGGGGATGATATGCAGTAGCTACCTTGTGACGCACCCCATACTTAGCCAATAATTTTCTGAACCAGTTGTTGATGAAATGAGTTCTACCATCACTGATTATCTCTCGTGGAGTACTGAATCATGTGAATATATTCCACTTAACAAACTTTAACACCACCTTTGCATCATTGGTCAGAAGGGCTACCGCTTCTACCCACTTAGACATGTAATACACCGCATCAAGTATATACTTGTTACCAAAAGAAGGTGGTAAGGGTCCCATAAAGTAAATCCCCCATACGTCAAAGATCTCCACGTCAAGGATGTTTTGTAAAGGAATCTCACGCCTTCTAGAGATTGCTCCAGTCCTCTGGCACTGATCACATCCTTTGACGAAAGTTACCAAATCGTTAAATATCATAGGCCAATAGAAACCTGACTGTAACACCTTATGTGTTGTACGCTCTCCTCCATGATTAACCCATAAGGAGAGGAATTAAAACTCTCTAAGATCTCCCTCACATGATTTTCTGGAATGCATCTTCTAATTATTTGATTTGGACCTTGTTTGAACAGGTAGGGCTTATCCCACAGATAAAATCGTGAGTCGTGATAAAGTTTCTTCTTCTGTTGTGTAGTGGCTTCCGGGGGGTACACCCCACTCACCACTAAGTTGATAAGATCAGCATACCATGGTAGCTCAACAACACTTAAATCTAGGAGTTGTTCATCTGGAAACTCCTCTCTGATATGCCCTTCATTAGGCACATGAGACCAATCTTCAAGCCTGGATAAATGATCTGCCACTTGGTTCTCTGTACCTTTTCGATCCCTTATCTACAAATCGAACTCTTGAAGCAGCAAAATCCACCAAATAAGCCTTGGCTTCGCATTTTTCTTGCTAAACAAATAACGGCGCAGCATGATCCGTATACACAATCACTTTCGTTACCATAAGACAGGAGTGAAATTTATCAAAAGCAAAGACTAACGCCAGCATCTCTTTCTCAGTGATTGTTTAGTTTGTCTAAGCTAAATCAACTGTCTTACTCGCATAATAGATAGAATGAAATACCTTGTTGACTCTCTGACCCAACACAGCTCCAACCGCAACATCACTAGCATCACACATAAGCTCGAAAGGCAGCTCCCAATTTTGTGTAATCAAAATCGGAGCTTCGATCAAGCGCTTCTTCAGATTATCAAACGCCTTCACACAGTCATCACCGAATTCATACTTTACCTCTTTCTCAAGCATCTTGCACATCAGCCTAGATATCTTGGAGAAGTCTCTAATGAAGCGTCTGTAGAAACCTGCATGACCAAGAAAACTACGAACACCTTTCACAAACACTGGAGGTGGTAGTTTCTCGATAACTTCTATCTTCACGTGATCTATTTCTATCCCTATCTTTGAAACTTTATGGCCAAGGATGATGCCTATCGTGACCAAAAAGTGGCACTTCTCCTAGTTAAGCACCAGATTTGTCTCCTCGCATCTTGCCAATACCTTATCCAAATTCTGAATACAAGTGTCAAACAACTTACCAAACACGGAGAAGTCATCCATGAATACTTCAATGATCTCTTACAACATATCAAAAAAATAGCCATCATACACCTCTGAAATGTATCCGGCGCATTACAAAGCCCAAAGGGCATACGCTTGAAAGCATATGTGCCATACGAACAGGTAAACATCGTCTTCTTTTGATCCTCTATCTCTATGGCTATTTGATTGTAGCCAAAATATCCATCTAAAATGCAAAAGTACTCCTGGCCAGCTAACCTATCCAACATCTGATCAATGAATGGGATGGGATAGTAATCCTTCCGGGTGGCTTCATTCAATTTCTGATAGTCCATAAAAATCCTCCACCCAGTGACTGTACGCATCGAAATCAGCTCATCCTTCTCATTTGTTATCACAGTCAACCCCCTTTCTTGGGGACATATTGCACAGGACTGGCCCACTTGCTATTTGAGATTGGGAACACAATACCTGCATCTAGTCACTTGATCACCTCTTTTCGCACTACATCCTTCATGGGAGGGTTCAATCTCCTCTGATGCTATGCCATGGGCTTGTACCCTTCCTTCATGTAGATCTTATGCATATAAAATGATGGGTTGATCCCATGGATGTCAGACATCTGCCACCCAATTGCTCTCTTTCTCTTCCGCAACACTGTTAGGGCCTCTTTCACCTGTGCTTCATTCAATCCGGCCGCTAGAATTACTGGAAACGTATCATTTTCTCCTAAATATGCATACTTCAGATGTGGTGGGAGTGGTTTCATCTCTAACTTTGGGGCCTCTTCAATAGATGGCTTGGGAGGGAGTCCCAAAGGTCTATTTAGAGGCTCAAACTCCATAGTACTAGACAACACCCAAGCTGCTTCCAAACATTCAACCATTTCATGTGCCGCTCCATCTCCATACAAATTTTTCCTTGTAAGGGCTCTCTCCAATGGATCTTTGGAGGTTATGAGTGGTATCCTGATTCTATGTCCACCACAGTAATAGTAGATAAGTCCTCATATAACGCAGGAAACTTCATTGCCTTATAAATATTAAAGACTTCCACCTTGTCATGCGCTCTCATGTTGAGTTGCTCTGCTGCCATATCTATCAACACTCTGCCTTTAGCCAATAGCGTACATCCCAAAATAAATGGAACTTTCGGGTCTGGTTCAAAATCCAAGATCACAAAATCAACTGAAAAGATCAATGAACCAATCTGCACCAATATGTCTTCTATTATGCCCTCAGGTCTAGCCAAGGATATGTCTGCCAATTGAAGAACAATTGTAGTGGGGCAAGGATTACCCAACTCCATCTTTTTGAAGACTGAAGATGGCATTAGGTTGACACTTTCCCCAAGATCGCATAATGCTCGAGCTATAACTTTCTGGCCAATGGTGATCTCAATAGTGAAACTTCCCGGGTCCTTCAGTTTGGTTGGCAATCTGTTCTGAATCTGAGATGTGTATACTTCTGTGAGAGCGACTGTGGCATATTCGGTCAGCCTATTCTTGTTTTCCACAATCTCCTTAATATATTTTGCATACTTCAGTACTCCCTGAAGAACATCTATGAAAGGGAGATTAAGGTGTACCTGCCTCAAGAGGTCAAGAAATTTATTGAATTCAGCCTCCTCTCTCTGTTTGATCAACTTTTGTAGGAATAGTTGAAGAGGCTTCACAATAACTTCACCTTCTTTCACCTCTGTATCTGTACTAGCTTTAGCCTTTCTAGTTGCAACCTCAACCACCTTTGGATCTTCTTGCTTCGGTGCCAGCTCTTTCAGCTCTAGCCCACTTCGGGTAGTGACTACATTCTCCTTCTTTGGATTTAGGTTAGTATCACCTTGAATACCACCCTGTGGTCTCATATTTTGTGCTCCTGCTAGCTGGCCCACTTGCTTTTCTAAATTCCAGATGGAAATTTTCTGATCTTTCATATCTGTTTCATACTTAGCTTGGCTTTCCATCATCGACTTCAGTATGTCCTCTATGTTGCTTGGCACGACTGCAGGCTTTTTGTTTCCAGTAAAATATTGATTTTGCCCTTAGTTCCTGAATTGATTCTGGCCTTGGTTGTTTCCATACGACAGGTTTTTCCTCAAGTTTGCATTGTATGCATTTCCATAACTATGATTTCCACCTCTCTGAGCATACTCGACAAAGTTCACAGAATTCGAATTTGCTGCACAATCATCCGATAGATGGTCTCCCCCACAAGTATCATAAAACTGAAGGGTTGCAGGCTGTACTGCATTCACTTGTGCCTGACTGTTCCCAAGAGCTAACTTGTTAAGGATCGTAGCTATATTACTCATCTGATTAGCCATATATTCCACCTTGGAAAATAAAGTCGTGTTGGAATCTACCTCAAGTAACCTGGTAACCTTCTTCAGTGTGGCTCTACTAGTGTCTGTGTTCTATTCCGGATTACTCTGTGCCATCCTCTGCAAGAGAGTGTACAACTGATCATATATCTTTTCTAGTGCTTGCCCATCTGCTACACAGTCTAGCAGAATCTTTGACTGAGGATCCAGACCTTTAATGAATGTGTGAACCAAAACCTCGTTCGTATGCTGGTGATGAGGGAAGTCCATAAGGAGGGACTTAAATCTCTCCCAAGCTGTGTAGAGATTTTCACCATCTTTCTGTCTGAAACTCAAAATCTCGTTCCTCAGCTTGGCTGTCTTCCCAGATGGAAAGAACCGCATTAAGAATTTCTAGGTCAAATCACTCCACGAAGTGATGGAGTTTGGCGGCTTAGCTGTCAACCATCTCCTTGCTTCCCCAAGTTAAGAAAACAGAAACAGTGTCAATCTAACATAGTCCTCTGCGACCCCAGTAGGTATGAATGTATCACTAATCTCCAGAAAATTTGGGAGATGTTGTTGTGGGTCCTCATGTGATTAGCCCGTGAACTGACCATTGGTGTGCAAGAGTTGCACCATGTTTTTCTTGAGTTCAAACCACCCATATGGCGCGGGTTACCGAATGCTATTGGTGATATTAGTCACAAGTGAGATTGCACATCACGCACTGGCCTTGGTGCTTCCATTTCAACAGGAACAAATTTTGGTTGCTCAACGATTTGGATCGGATTCTCAACCACCTCCTAAAACTTGATAGGATAAAGTGCTACTGCCCTTCTCCATTGATGAAATAGTCGTTCAGGTTCAGGGTGTGGTTCTACTAGGTCTTTCATCCTTTCCAGCTTGTTGACAGTTCAAAGTTTATACCTGTAGATTTTTCCAAAAGCTAAGATCAAGTTGTCAATACTTGAATAATAAAACCGTATAAGAAAATTTAGAAATTTGCTAATTTCTAAGTCCCCGGCAATGGCGCCAAAAACTTATTGGGAAACTTCCCACTCACACACAAGTGTACGTGGTCGTCCAAGTAATATAGACTAGTTAGTCCGGATATCATACCCAAGAGACTTATGACTAGCAAATATTCTAATTTATTCGTATACTGCTAAAATAAACAAGTATGAAAGTAACTAGAGTATGAGTTCTGTAGTAACTAAAGCACTAAAATAAAATGACAGAATTAAAATACGAACAAGTAATGATTTTTCGGTTCCAAGTTTAGAGAGAACTCCAGGGTTACAGCCTTACCACATAATCATAAGTAGTACTTATTTGAATCTACTTATTCGTTCACCTAGTTGTTGATTTTGGGGTTGATTTTACAACTAGGGTCTTCCGAGCCTCTAGTTGCCTATTCAAAATTGCATCACAACTACATCGTTGAGCGAGAATGTGACATCTTATTTTGAAAGCATTTATATATCTTTTCCGTATGAACCAAGCAAGGCGTTCTAGGTATATTCCTATCCTAGTCGCTAACCTACCCTTTATGTTACAAAAGAGAGGCCTTGCCCCTTATATTCCTCAATCTACCTTGTTTATCCTTCTTCCGAGCTCACAACAATGTTATATATTTAGCTTAATGGCGGCCAAGTATCAAAATACTAAACACATGAATATAAGAACAACTAATAATGGCAAATGAACAATCAATCCAAATTCATATGAATTAATCATGTGTTGGTAGCCGTAACCCCAGAACAAGGGTTCTCAGTCACTCATGTTGATCAAAAACACAAGTAAATATGTTTTCATCCAAAGTTATGGCTAAGAAAAGGAAGAAGAAAAGAAACCTAATGGTGAAATCTAATCTCTGCCTTATGCTCTGAAAATATGATGGAACCCTTACAAAAAACGCACAAGGTTCTATTTATAGGGCTTGGGAAATAACCCTTTTTCCTTCTTGGAATCGGACTAGAACAAAGCTGAAATTTTGATCGGGATAGTGGCTGGCGCAATGCGTCATCAGTGCGCAAGACTTGGTGTACAACTGTTTTGGACTTGGGGCGGCGCGCCACTGATGCGCCAAGCTACCCCTCCAGTAGTTCAGTGCTTGGGGCGGTGCGCCACTGATGATCCATGCTTGTTTTCATCTCTTTACGTGCTCTCGAACATTTCGATGTGTTGTATTCATGCTTTCTTCATCCAAATCACCTTCCATTGATTAATTCTCCGCGTCATTTCACCTACAAGCATCTAATCATGTGTCTTAGTACATCATATAGCAATTCAACTCAAAACACACAATATCAAGTTAGTAATGCTCTTAAAATATAAGGTAAACATGGGTAAAAAATGATAAACGGGTATATAAATATGCCCAAGATCAGTCTCCCAAATATTACTCATTTGAAAGCTGGAGATTTTTATGAGGATATTGACTAAAGAACTAGTCATCTTATTAGAGAATAAAAAATATTATAAAAAAAGTTTTTTTTTCTGTTTGCAATTATGTTATTTTTATTTAATATCTTTCTTAAAACATCATGTCTTGCTAATTTTTACATTTCTAGTAAAATTTCATATGTTATTAGTTCTTCACATTTCTTATAATATTCTTTTTATTTTTATGAAGAATATGAAAATTCCCCAATCATCAGTTGAACCCAATAACATTGATATATGTGTTATAGATAGTGCTACAACACACATCATTTTAAGAGATAAGAAATATTTTTCGTATTTGGTGATAAAAGAAGCTAATGTTAATACTATATTTGGTAGTACAAGATTAATTGAAGTCTTCAGAAGAGCTAATTTATTACTTATCGGGGGAACAAATTTGACAATTGATGAATCATTATATTGTAGTAAGTCTCAAAGAAACTTACTAAGTTTCAAAGACATTCGCCAAAATGGCTATCATATTGAGACTACAAATGATGAAAAGGTTGAATATCTTTATATTACTACAATGATGTCGGGTAGGAAATATGTACTTAAAAAATTACCCTCTCTTTCTTCTAGCTTATACTACACAAGTATTAGCATATTGAAATGCATGCCATAGTAAACCAGAAGTTTACTAACTCAAATAATTTTATTATTTTACATGACCGGTTGGGCCATCCCGGTTCTAATATGATGCGCAAAATAATTGAGAATTAATATAGACACTCTTTAAAGAACCAGAAAATTCTTCAATTTAAAGAATTCTCTTATGCTGCATGTTCTCAAGACAAATTGATTACTCGACCATCAGTAATTAAAGTGAGAATTGAATCCCCTGCATTTCTAGAACATATACAGGGTGATATATGTAGGCCCATTCACCCATCATGTGGACCATTTAAATATTATATGGTTTTAATAGATGCATCTACAAGATGGTCACATGTATGTTTATTATCAACTCGCAATTTGACATTTTCGAGACTACTTGCTCAAATAATAAGTTAAGAGCACAATTTTCAGATTATGCAATTAAGATAATTTTACTCGATATCCCAGGCCTTTAATGATTATTGTATATCAACTGGGATAACAGTTGAACATCCGGTTGCTCATGTTCATACTCAAAATAGTCTAGCAGAATCATTGATTAAACGCCTCCAATTAATCGCTAGACCAATACTTATGAGAACAAAACTTTCCATTTTGATATGGGGTCATGTTATTTTGCATGCAGCTAATCTTGTGCAGATCAGGCCCACAAGTTATCATAAAGTTTCCCCATTATAATTGGTTTTTGGTCAGGAGCCGAATATTTCTCATCTTAGAATATTTGGATGTGCGGTATATGTTCCAATTGCTCCACCACAACGCTCAAAGATGGGTCCCCGAAGAAGATTGGGAATATATGTTGGGTATGAATCTCCTTTAATTATAATATGTTTAGAACCTATGACTGGAGATTTATTTACGGCAAGATTTGCTAAATATCATTTTGATAAATCAATATACCCAGCATTAGGGGAAGAAAATAAGCAACTGAAAAATGAGATAGATTGGAATGCATTATCACTATCTCATTTAGATCCTCGTACAAATAAATGTGAACTAGAAGTTCAAAGGATAGTCTATTTGAAAAATATTGCAAATCAATTGTCAGATGCATTCACTACCTATTAAGAATTACTAAATCTCATATTCCAACTGCTAATGCTCAAATTTGAGTTGATGTCCCAGTTGGATAATTAATTATTACAAATGACTCTAGACCGCGCTTAAAACATGATAAACCGATTAGTTCCAAAAATAAAAATCCTTGAAAAAGATAAGGAGCAAACAATCATTATGATCATAGTATTGAAGAAGTTGCTCAAGAAGAGCAGCATGACATAACAATTGATGAAACCTCGGGAGAGGTTTAGGTACCTGAAAATAATAAAAATGAAGAGATCTCAATAAATTATGTCTCATCAAGAAAAATATAAAACCAAAATGATAGAATTATTGACAATATTTTTGCTTATAATGTTGCAAATGAAATAATGCAACAAGATGAGGATCTTGAATCAAAATCTATCGAAGAATGTAGACAGAGAAATGATTGGCTAAATAGAAACATGAGATTAAAATTGAATTGACTTCGCTTGAAAAATATAAAAATTTTGGACCTATAGTCCGAACACCTGAAGGTGTAAAGCTAGTGAGGTATAACTGAGTTTTTTTGCGAAAATAAAATGAAAAAAATGAAGTTGTTAGATATAAAGCACGACTTGTGGCACAAGAATTTTCACAAAGACCTGGCATTGATTATATGGAGACGAATGCAATCACTTTCAGGTATCTTATAAACCTGGCAGTTCGTGAAAAACTTGATGTGCATCTGATGGACGTTGTCACAGCCTATTTATATGGCTCACTAGACAATGGTATTTTTATGAAAATTTCTGAAGGATTTAAAATGCCTGAAGCATATAAACATTTCGGGGGAAATTATTCAATAAAGCTTCAGAAATCTTTATACGGATTAAAACAATCAGGGCGTATGTGGCATAATTGTCTTAGCGAATATCTATTGAAAGAAGGGTACAAGAATTGCCTAATTTTCTCTTGTGTCTTTATTAAAAGGTCTGGATCTGAATTTGTCATAATAGTTGTATATGTTGATGACTTAAATATTATTGGAACTCTTGAAGAGCTTTCAAAGGCAGTAAAATGTTTGAATTTTTTTTTTTTTGAAATGAAAGACCTCGGAAAGACAAAATTTTATCTTGGTCTACAAATTGAGCGTTTTACAAATAGAATATTTCTTCATCAATCAACATATACTGAAAATATTTTAAAAAGATTTTATATAGATAAAGCGCATTCATTTATCACGACCCAGTTTTTTAGGTCATGATGGCACCTACAACTCCCCAGTAGGCGAATCAATTCCTGTAGCCCAGAACGATTAGTAATGGGCTACTATCTAACCAATATGCACAATAAGCAGAAATAAGCGGAAGTCGAATATAAGGGTAGACAAAGCAGAAGCAAAAACCTGAATATATAAATAAAAAAACTACACCAACCCCAAGACTTGGTATCGACAGTACAGAAGCTTCTAATAGAATGCAAGTGTTAGAAGTAACAAAATGATAAGTACAACTGTCTCTGAATATACAAAGAGTAACAGTACAACAGATAAGATGTAAACAAGCCCCGACTGTCAGGCGCTCACCCTGGTCTCGAATCTCCCAAAAGCTGCACGAGTCTCCAACGCGAACAACGGTGAAAGTTCAACTAATATCTGCACAAAAAAGATGTAGAAGTATAGTATGAGCATCAATTGCTAAGCAAAGGATACCCAGTAGGCATCATAGACCGACTGAGTGCATATAAGATATAAAAACAGTAATATAGTAGATAGCAAAAAAGTAGTCACAAAAAATAATAGAGGAAGCACAAGGAACTAGCACCTAGAATAGGCAACCAAGAGTTATAAATAAACAATGCTAGCATAGAAAATAATATACACAGATCACAGGTGAGGAAAAAAAGCGAACCTGGAGTCCTTGCATAATAATACAACTAAAGAGAGAGCTTAGAAACTTGGCGGTATATCGGTAACCTCAAGTAAAAAAGGGAAAGAGAAGGTAATCCAACATAATCAACTAGAAACCATACAATAATGGAATCATACTAAAATCACCAATTCTCAAGATAAGCATACACCAGGATCAATCTCACAATTTCAAACCTAGCATGGTATGACAAAGCCACAAGAGCCAAGAGTTTCTACTCAGAATCAAGATAAGGAACAATACCCGATAGACCACAACCGCTCATGAGGACACACAACAGAGCCTCAAAAATATAGGACTCACTATCCCCTCGATACTCAAGCCCAAAACTCAGAGCCTCAAAAGGCTAACACTTACCAATCCACAAGAACCAAGGACCATGATAAGCTCTATGACAGTCAGCAGTAAATATAATCTACCTATAGACCCAACGGCCTCCCATACAACTGAGGAACACAATCAAGTAAAAATAAACCCTCTGTCTGCCCATACAACCGGAGCATACACTAAACACACAACAAACAAGGGTGGAATCCGAGTAGAATATGCATGATGATGATAATGACGAAATTGATAATAGTAACTCTGTATGCACCTCCCCCGGCACTCCGACAGGAGGACCCATGGAGGGACGTGCCCGCTGTACCTTATCCTACGTCGTATACCCCTCCTCCGACATGCTTGACTCACAGTCGGTTCCTTGAATGGAGGGCCCATAGAGGTCCGTGACCACATACAGTAACAAACACGAAATCTCAGAGAATCAGAACCTCGAAGTACATGCCTGGGATTGAACCGGGTCTAAAACAATAGTCAAATCTCAATAACCCTTATAAAGGATGCCCGGAGTATATTAGGGTCTAAATCAGTAATCAAATCTCAAAATCCCTAAACAGGGTGCCCGATACGTATCCAGGTCTAAATCCATAGAAAATAATGTCTAGCACTCTAGCCTCGTCGAGTAATCATAGTACCACCTTTTATCTCGAGAAAATCCACCAGTCAGTTCCAAATCTAAATTTTATCATCATTTAAATCGAAAATGGGCTCCTCGGGCCATGCAAAGTTTAGAAAACCGGTGATAGTTGGCCTGAAGCCAAAACAGTAGTAAAACATGCAGAAAAACCCTTTTTCATGAATGATATACTCACAGAAAACAAGTTTAGCCCAAAATGGCTCACAAACATTCTTAGCGGCCCTGCACAAGCTCAACAGCTCTACAACAGATAATAACCAGCCTAAAAGGATATCTCTATGTCCGGGACTCATGGACATTTCCAAATAACCCACTATTTATGTTCCAGAGTCAATACAAGGCCACACAGGACCACAAGGATAATATACAATACTACACGAATACTACAATCAACGTATGAATTAAACAGATAGAAAGATAGGCAAGGTCTGGGGTACCAACCTACTACAACCCACCCAAGGATACTAATTAATGTATCTATAGCCTATATACGCAGATTCTAGGTAGGCAAAGCCATAACCTACTTGTCATTCGATGACTAGCTATGAGAATGGCGTCGTCCAAGCTCGAACTACTTCGGGAAGCTCCAATTCGCAAAACCACTATCAATACAATAATCTACACATTAATACAAGACTAACAATAACAATAGTATTATAAACATAATCGGATCGAAATCTGGGCCACAAACGGGCCCATGGGCCTCGCAACCTAAAACCAAAAATGGAAAACACATACGTGTTCCTTACCATCTCCGAAGCACATGCTCAAAATTTGAGCGGAAATGGACATGAAATGGGGCTCCAAAATAGCCCACCCATTTAAGAATTTAAAGTAAAAATCAATGGAGAAAAATAGAATAAATTAGATTACTTACTCGCTTTAGAAGTCGATAATCGAGCAAGGATCGCCACAACAATACCCTCCAACCAGTAGGGAACAATTATGGTGGAATATGGAGTATTTTAGGTGTTTGTCTATGGAGGTTCAGAGTTGAAGGTGTTTGGAAATGAAGAAGAAAGAAGGGGAAATGCCAACTTAAGCTGACTACCTTGGCCTTCGCGAACGCGGCCAAGGCGTCGCTTACGCGAAGAGCAAAATGAGCGGCTGGCCAAATGCCCTTCGCGAATGCGGCCAAGGCCTGCGAACACGAAAAACAAAATTGAGGCAGCTGGAAATTTCCCTATGCAAACGCGGCCAGCCCCCTGCGTTGCGAAGAACAAAGTTGGCTATGACAGCAACCAGTTGTCAAGGGAAGATATTCTCACTTTGGGTCCCCGAGAACGCATCAGGGGTCCCACAAACACAAACTACCTGAGCTATTCAACTTGAAATGGCGTTCTGGATGTCATGGAATCGATATAAAAACCATCGGAGGTCGATTTAATAAAAATTAGGCCCACGCCCAAAATCAACCTTTAGCCAATTATTTCCAAAATAGAACCCAATGGCTGAAATCAAGCCCGAAATCCTCTAGACCCAAACCAATGGTCCCTATAGCCTAAAATTGACATTCTAGAGCTAACAGTGCAGACAAAATTTTCATCCGAGATCGTCTTCTCCAAATGTTGACCAAAGTCAACCAAGCAAGCCCAACTCGCCTGAAAACACAAAACGAGAGAGAATTATAAGCTGAAAAGCTCCCGGATCCTGAATAAATATCCCACTAGACAAAAGTCCATGATCCGGAGCTAACGAAACTGTTAGAATTCAATTTCGAGCACATTCACCAAGAATGTTGACTAGAGTCAACGATTTCAAAAGCTTAAAGTTCTAAAACAAAGAACGACCAAAAAGACCAAACAAACGGCCCGGGCACCGAACTACCAGTCCTAGCAAGACATAAATGACTTGGGGCCACTACAGGCAAGCTCTAACGGTATAAGAAAAGCAAAAATGCATAAATAACCAAAAGGGTCATTACATCATCTACTACTAAAAAGACTTTCGTCCCTAAAAGTCAAGAAAGAAGGAAAGACTAGAGATTTAAGAACAACAGATACAAAGCCCGCACTACTCTCTTGGACAACTCGAGTAGCCTCCACAACTGGACGGCACCCAACAAAATGGAACTAAAGAAAACAACTAAGCCTTAACTCCTTACTGGCCAAGCTGGAATCCAACCATTAACTCCAAAACTTCCAAGAGTCTGCCAACCCAAACCAAACCTCGAGAATCTTAATCGGAAAGCACCGACATAACACCAAAACCAGAGAAGCAAGGAAACCACAAAAGTCAAATCTTTGAAACCAAAACCAGGTTTACCAGAAAAGCCAACACCTAAAATTCTAGCTCATGAACCCACTGATCTGCAAAACCCTTTTATTCTGAACTGAATCCTTTTGCACCACGAACAGGAAGCTTCATGTAAGTCGGACACTCAAACCACCCTCGAAGCATCAACTGACAAACCGGAGATCCATAGTCCCCGCTTATACTTCACTGTGAACGGAGCCATCATTTTCACTCAAACACCTTCCAAGCCAATCTATAACCTACTATCCTTTGACATCCAAAACACTAACCCAAAGCACATACTCGAAAACTGTAGTAGTTTTACCCCAACTGACCACCGACCAATGGACAAATACCTCTGCTAACATCAAACTTGATAACTGAACCCAACTAAATAACCCATCTGAACCCTACTGAAGCTTGCATATCCAAGTTAGGAAAGGCATGTAAGAATACCCTATGTTGATGGAGAAACTTCCAAATTGTAGAACGAAACAAACCTCGCTATACCGGACCCAATCTAAATCAATTGAATATGAAGGCACCAGGCAAATCTGCCCAATAGATCCAAACTAGAACCAAGATCTTGCAAGGAGTGTGGTAAGCCTCCCACAAAGTCTGAAATCACCAGCTAAGCTTAAAACTCTAAGAATACTCAAACACCACTAAGATTTGAATTCGCCTTACAACTCTCACCTCAGGAAGAAGTCCACCATGCCACGAATATCAAGTCAAAACACCCTGAAGGCAAAGGAAAAGGTGCCTGAGGTTCAAAGTTTTCATCTAGCCATAGAAATCCTTACATAGACCTTCAACTCACCCCTTTGGCTCAAATCAACCCCTCTACTGTATTAGCACACAAACCAACTATCTCAAAGCACACAACATACCAAACTTCTATCCTATACTAGCCGAGTCTAACCAACACTAGAACCTCATATAAAAGACAACCCTTGAAGACCCAACTAAACAAGCATTTCAAACTCTCGATAACGAAGATGGCAATAAATCTCAAAGTACCATTAGAACTTAAAATAGCCTTGCTAGACTTAACCCGCACAACCTGATCACATATAGCATACACCACTGTTGAATCTCGAACTTACACCACTGAGTCTATCCAACCATGAAAGAAGGAACCTCATACTATCTAGAACACCATCGAAATCTGGAATGTCCATCTTAACTCAAAGGTTAGCCAAGGACTAGGTGTCCAAGGCTAACTGTCACTCCACAACTGAAATGGGGAAACTAAGTCATCCAAACTCAATGCCTTCCAACCCAAAAAGCTGCAACTGAAGAGAACCAACCATGAACCATCCGGTTTAGTTTGCTAGTCTACGATACTGAAACCCAACTTTAAAATTGCCAACTAAAGCTGTCGAACCCATATATTGTCAGTGAACCTTTCGGAACCAAAGCCAACTAGGCTATGAACACACAATTTGCTAAATTTGTAGATGCTACTGAAGCTTGAACCAATCGATGGAAAAGACACTGCAATCTGTAGATGGTCGAATCAAGTTACCAACCCATAACCCAAAGCAATCTCTCAGTCATCACCCCAGTCATCTAATAGAACACACAAGCACAAACAAAGAGTCATCTCACTTCTTTTTTCAACTAACCAAAACTCTTCCTTGGCATATTACAAATCATTTATCAAAAAAAGAACCTGGGGCCATTCCCTTAGATCCTATACTTACATTGACAAAACTTAACAAGGCAGGAGAAGAATGAGACAGATGTCCGACTCACCCGGAATGCTATAAATACAACTCAACCATGAGGCTATGGTCAATACTTAGTCAAAAATACTAAAGCCAAACTCAATCACAATGCCAAAATTAAAAGCTCGTCCAGAGAACTATGATCGAAATTCATTCCAACTGGAATTGGGGAAAACAATAAAGCAACCCACATACCTGCCAATCTCCTAAACCAACAAAACAAAAAGGGTCAACTCTAATCACCCAAGAAACAAAACCAATCTATGCACGCTAGCATAACTTACACCTCTCAACTTAAGATAAAGCTCAAACTCTGGCACAACCACCGGTAGCACTAATCCAACACAATGACTTCTAGAAACACTAGAAAATAGCCTAGGCATCAACCATATAGGACCTCTTAAAAAGGAAAGACTCAACACAAGTCTAGAGCCACAACAGAACAGGAAACAAACCCAGCCAGAAAGGAGACTAACAAGAACTACCCACGAGCTACAACTTCGGGTAAACACCTGTCAAGGATAACTCACCCCCATCCACTACTAAGGAATAAACTACCAAGAAAATAATGCATAAACACTACACTCAGGTAGTCAAACAACTAAACAAGCAGCAGGTAGGCATATAAGCAAATAAATGATAGAAAGGAAGGAATCGGATAGCGAATAGTACTATCACAAGTCGAGGGTAACAAGAGCCTTACCTGGAGCAATGATATAAAGAACCTCTACCTCTGTCCCACCAGAAAGGGCATCAGACTGATGGGATCTAACTGTGGACTTAGTGGTCTAAGCTGAAGGCTCAACCATCCCTTGCCGGGGATAATCTATAGAATAGTGCCCTACTACCCCACAATCATAACAACTATGCCGACTGGAATGCATGATCGTGAAGAATTCCCTAACATAGTGTCCATACTCACCGCACTGAAAGCAAAACCCACAAAAAGAAGTCGAGCGAGAGGATCTCGTTAAACCTAATCGGCCACCATGACCTACACAACCTGAATGCAAACCTTAAAGAACCCGAGCTGCACCACATCTACTCTACTCAACATGCTCTGTATAACCACCCTCTGAAACTTGTGGAGGAACTGAAACTGGCCTAGTAGATATAAAGCAATGAGCCTATCTCTGGTGGAGAATCCCCTACCTCGAGCCTGAGAACCTCGGGAACTATCCTGGCGATGATGTTTCTTGGCACCACCTTCATAAGCCTCATGGTATAAACCCTCGATATCCCAAGCATGATCCACTACCTGAAGGAAGGTCTTCCCAACTATAAATAAATGCTCGATCACCAGAAAGAGCGGTGAAATCAAACCTCCAACAAAGCTCTGAACCCGATCAAACTCTGAAGGAACAGTCCTAGCAGTACACCTAACCATCTCATAAAATCTCACCTCATAGTCCAATAACTACATACAACCCTTGTCACGCCCCGAGGTTACCCCCTTGACGTAACACGGGTCTTAGGACCACGAGGATCCCAAGCTAACCCTTGGTCATAGCATTCTCAAGCATAACAAAAGATAAGAAGAAGTATAACTGATAAAGTCGAAATAGCATACATGTAGAATCAAGTCAATAGGAACACAAGATCTATAAGAGGACTTAAATACTGTCTATGTCTGAAAAGCCTCTACTCATGACATAAAGAGTTGCTAGGACAAGACACTAGCTAACTCGAAGTATGGAAATGAAAAGATAACATAAGCGAAAAATATAACTAGTCCTCGACCTAAGAGGACTCACCAATAGCTATCTGGGAGTGGCCGGGAAACTCTAGCCATGAATCTGAAGAGGTACACCTTAATCTGCATCATCAAAAGAGGCAGCGCAAGATATGCGTCAGTACTATAGGATGTACCGAGTATATGAGCGATGCATGAATATGATAAACAGTTTAAAACATGTTGAGTATGCTTTAGCAATTAAAATCATACTTTAAAAGTAAAATTAGATGCAAATGACTCTATGAAACACTATAAGCTGAAAACATGATCGTAAACAAGAGTCTGAAATTTGAATAAGAGTCAAGTACATTTTTAAAGCATAAATTGTTTCTGTGGGAGGTTCTCTAACCTACATAGACCATGTGAGCTACATGGAATCCGATGTATATGCCCCATAGAGAGGACCCAATTTACCTTTCCAGGGTATAAAAGCATGATTGTGGCGTGATCACTAAAACTGATGCCCAACAGAGGGGACTTGCAAACCTATGGGGGCACGTAGTTCTGGTACTAAGGGTACTCTCACCCGGTCTAACTCGATGCTAAATACTACTCCCAAAACATATACATATAGCTCATATAATACTGGGGCATATCTGATGCCAAAACTGATCATAAATGGTGCCATATCTGATGTCAAAACTATTTGAAAAGCCATAGGACATATCTGATGTCATGAAATTCAAAATCATACATCTAAAGATTATGCATAGCCATACCTCAAATCATGCCTTTCCTTTATAAATTCATACTTGAATAGGTGGGCATGCAATTTCATAAAATACATAAGGACATGTTATCTAAACATGTAAACTTTCACTTAAAATCATGAAATTCAATGGAATCATGCTAGAATTCAACTCTAATACATGGGCTTTTGAAACCAATTAAGGAATCTTAATAAAATCATAGATAAACCATAAGAAACCATGAATTGATGCATAGAAACTGATTCCAT
>QJPP01006076.1:0-38423 GCA_003996215.1 Jaltomata sinuosa | reverse complement strand
TCGTAACTTATTATGTATACACTGTTATTGCAAGGACCCCAGGTGCGTTACTTCTTACTTCCACCTGTGCCTATGGTGTGTATATTCTGCTTACTGGCCTCACATGTGGTTCTGTTGATTTCCCTCTGGGCTAGTTCCTGTGTACCTTTCTTTGATGTGTGTGACTGCTTGCTCCTATTATGTCTGTTACTACGCTTTTATCTTATATGTTCCCAGTCGGCCTATGATACCTACTGGGTACCTTATGCTTCGCATTTGGTGCTCACCCTACCCCCCTGCATCTTTGGGTGCAGATCCTAGCGTGGGCCATCGCCGTTAGATCGTCGTGATTCGTGCTTGGAGATCTGTTGGGGACTACTTCAGACTGAAGGTGAGCTCTTGGCGATCGGAGCTTAGCTTTAGTTTATCTTTTGCTTCATGTACTCTATTACTATTCAGAGACATCTGTATATATTGTTTTGGATCGTTTGCACTCCATGTATGTAGTTTTGGCTCTCTACTATGGTACCAGGTCTTGGTGTTTGGTTTAGTTTCCGCATATGTATATATATATATATATATATCCCTGTTATCTATTATCTTTGTCTTGTTCCCTTATTTGTTAGATAGTAGCCCATTACTAACTGTCCTGGGCTACGGGGATTGGTTCACCTACCGGGGGTTGTAGGTGCCATCATGACCGAGAAATCGGGTCGTGACAAAACTCTCTCTCAATGGAGATGGAGAAAAGTGTTTACAAGCCAAAGTTATCTCCAAGTTCTTTCTGAAATTCTCTGCTCAAAATTCTATATACAAAATAAGCCTAAAGTTGCCTTTTATATGCTCCAAAATTGTCACATAAATTTAGGACAAAATTACCCTCCGGGTGGTGTGTGATGCAACGTGCGGTTTGCACATTGCAGTGTACGCATCGCACACCTGCTTCAGATTGGCCAGTGACTTCAGCCGCATAGGTAAGCTTTGTGCGAAGGTGGTGCATTTCGCACCACAGGATGTGTGCGTCGCATGGCGACCGCACTCATTAGCAGAATCTTGAGTCATCTTTGTAGCTTCATGCGGTGGAGGTGCGAACCGCACCTTGTCTTGTGCGTGTCGGACGGCTACCGCACCTCCGGGAAGATTCTCCAGCTTTTCACAACTCTTCACACTTAGCTTCTTTTTGGATCTTTTTGAGTCCATATCCTTGTTTTTCTTCTTCTATCAAAAGTACCTGCATAGACATCAATAAAGGCCATAAGAACCTCTAAATCGATTCAAAATGTAGTTATAATTCATGGATATAGGCTCAATAAGTTGGTATATTACCGACATATCAAACCCCCAAACTTGAACTATTGCTTGTTCTCAAGCAAGATACTCACACGGCAAGGAATGAATTATGCTATAGCTCAATTAAGGCACAAAAACTACTCTACACTAAAAATTTAAGAAAAATAAATAAACAAAAGACTCAAACAAAAGACTCAACTACTATGCTTATCTCAATTTGGACCCTCACATGTTCAAGGAAATTGCTCATTTCAAAACTTTGTTCAAAAGGACATCATCTCTTTTAAAACTCAAGGGAATTTTCCATTCAAAACAAGACATTTCAGCTTCTCAAGTCATTGGCATTGACAGTCAAGGTTTGCCTCAAGATTTGCCACACAACTTGTCTCATTCATTCCCCTCAATTGAAATAGAGACTCTATGATTCAATTCAAGTGCATGATGCCACTCACCACAGGAGAGAATCCCACTCACAATTATTCAATTCTTAACCACGGGATTATAAGAGAACCAAGAAGACTCGCACTCTCTCAAGAAAGTTCAAGTGCATACGCATCGAACCATAGGCTTGCCCTTCATGTAGATCGCCACTAATGTAGGGTAGCCAAGCTCGAAATCACCAAGGACTTGTGGGTTACGATGTTGGATAGGGCTAAGGTGAGGATATCATTTGGTTCAAGTAACTACACCTCCCTAATGCTCTTTGTTTTCATTTCAAACACCACTTACATTTTCAATTTTCAACTTCACCTTATTTCTCCCTCACACAACCCAAGATTTCTCCTTTTTTACCTGATGATCATTCACACCTTATATCACCTTCACTTGGTAGCACCTGTTTTTGCTTTTTAATTTGTTCATTGGATTGATCTTTTGGAGCATTTTTCAATTCTCGAATCAAAGTGCTACCTTGCACTTGAAGTGCATTTCTTTTCTTCTCCTCATTTGATCACATGCACCCCCCCAAACTTAGGCATTTGCCTATGTTATCTTTTGTCCCCCCCCCCCAAACTTAGGCTTTTAGCCTACATTTTATTTTCAAACAATTAGGGAGGATGGGTTCCAAGATAGAGATTCCAAAAAAGTCAAGGTGTTACAAAGGTGTCAAAGAATGGTCACAAGCTCAAAGGGGTTCACTAGGATTTGATGTCATTGGGAGGTCATTTGAGTGAAGTGGCTATCAAAAAGGGCCTAAGGTCATTTCCCAAGCTTGGTTACACCTAGAATTTCACCTTGAATCACATTTGGGGCAAGTTCTAGATGACACTTATGCACAAGAATCAAGATAAAGCCTCACCGCACAAGGCATCATGCCACAAGACTTCATCCATTAGTCCCACAATCAATTGAAGCAAATGACTTTTGACAAGCTATTCCAATTTCATTACACACTCGTTTGTGAGTCAATTGAGCCAAAGCAAGAGTGTGCAAGTCATGACAAGAGAACGCTTTTCCTCAAAAATTCATTTCCCTTCTTCCTTTCCTTTTCAACAAAACAATTTACCGAGAAAATTTTTTGGTGGGCCCATTATGAGACAAGCACTTACGGACTCAATTCTAAACTAAACTTGGCATTTTCCCTTAAGAAAGTTGCCTCTCAATCTATCATAGGGAAACAT
Source organism: Jaltomata sinuosa (assembly GCA_003996215.1). Taxonomy (NCBI): domain Eukaryota; kingdom Viridiplantae; phylum Streptophyta; class Magnoliopsida; order Solanales; family Solanaceae; genus Jaltomata; species Jaltomata sinuosa. The sequence goes on along the minus strand of QJPP01006076.1, from coordinate 35,535 downwards.
CAACCCGGTTCGACACACAAAAACAAAAGAAAAGAAAGAGGAAATAATCAAAACTTTTGCTCCTTGAGAAAGAACCATAGTATTAAGAAAATCCTCAGAGTTTATTTCTACACTACTATCAATAAGGCAATCCACAATTTTTTTGCGCTTATGAATCAATCAAGAACAAGCCTCGGCATAGGCATTTAGCCCATTTGCGAGGCACGGGTAGTGAAACAATAGGGCATATAAGACCAACCTGGCACACCATCAATAAAAACATCAAGCCCGGTGAGGGAACAATTAATCTCAAAGCCAAAAAAAATATAATCTAAAAAGAAATAAAAAAAATAATGGCATCACAATCAATTATCCAAAATGTGCCCGACAAGGGCCAAATAAAACTAAGCAGAATAGTCAACTAGGCCCGACAAGGCAAATAAATTGTCTCAATCCCACTCACGGGCACCAAAAAACAAGTCAAGAAAGCCACCCCCTCCCATGAAAGAAGCATTGTCCTCAATGCTCATAGTGCATTGGTAAAAGGGTGGAACTCCCTGTAGGATCTAGTCCTTATCATCACAACCATCAGAAGCAGCTTTTTCTTCAATATTCTTCCCACTTGGTCCAGCACCACCCCTTCGAGAGTTTGCCAAAATTGTGGAGTCACGAAGTACTCTCTGAAACTCGGAGTTCTTATCATCATCTAGCTCTTTCTCAGCATGACCGGGCATCTCCTCGGATGCATATAAAGCAAATAAGTTGTCCAACGGGTGAGAATCCTCCTGGGTGAAGGCAATGTGGTCAAATCAGCCTCCACCACTGGATCTTTGCCTTTGGACTTGTCAATATCTTTCCGGAGTATTGAAATTGCCCCTTCCATAATATCAACCCGCTTGCATAGCGTGTTCAGACTATAAATCACCCCCTTCACTGCACTCTTAACCGCCCTGTTAATCATTGTGAGTAGTTTTGTAGCTAAGTCTGTCAGTTGCTTCTCATGACTATGAGTTTTGTCGACCATATCTTGAAGACCACTCTTTGTCATAGAGGGTGCGGGGGCCTGTGGGCGTGCCTCCAAAGTATCCCGAGATAGGGAAGAATTGCCTGCTCTAGCACTAGTCTCGTCACTGTCAATCTCACTCAGCTGCTCCATATTTTGCCTCTTGAACCTGGGGGCATTCTTGTCTGTCTTCTTATCAAGATCGATGACCCCGATGGCATGAATGTAGTTGTCGTAATGAAGAATAGGAACATCCTCTTTAGCACACAACTTGGTGATCAGGATCAGGAAGGGGAAGGAGTCATTTCCGCGATGATCTTTCCTCCATATTACCATTGCAGCCACCTCTCCAAAGTTTATATGCTCCCCCATCATCATAGCCTCAATTAGAATGGCACCTTCTTGAGTTATCTTTTGGTCATTCTGAGAGGGGAAAATACGGTTGAGCTTTAGATCTTACCAAAGCCGCGCCTCAAATACCAATGATCTCCTCGGTATATCGCCTCCCGTGGTAGACCACACAGGGGTGCCTAGAGAAATGGTGCAAGCAGTCTCTTAATATGGATTGAACTCAGCAATCATTCTAGCTATTAGGGCTGGTGCAGGGTCAATTGGGTGTCCCCAATATATAGCATTGATTGTCGCGGGGGTGATGGATACTTTCTTACCTCTGACAGTGACAACATCAAGATTAAGGAACTTGTCTTTGAGGCCTTTATAGCCTTTAGAATCCTATATGGCTTGGAAAGCCGCAAAGAATTCACGGACTATTTCTTCATAGTATCCCCTGGGTACATCTTAAAATGGCTGCCACCCTCTAGTAGCAAACTGGTGATGCATATTTGGTAACTCGTCACCAACTTCCCTTAGATTAAAGCTCTGCTCCACATTGAATCCTTTATCTTTGTCCCATTTGTAGAGAGCTCTCATGCCCTGTATTCCGAAGCGGAGCCTTGCTTCATCTACAGTTGATCATTGCCTTGCTTGGTTTCCTGGGTTTCTCCTGCTAGAAGACATAGTCTGCATCCAAAGATTGTGAGACAAAAAAAAATCTACTAAGGGTGGAATGCAACAGATTAAAAATCAAAGTAGGTGTCTGTTGTCTTGTGCGGACCACATGCAAAACGCACTAGGAATAGTGCATGTCGCATGTGCTGTCACACAAGCCAACAGAACCTTCAGGAAATTTTTCTGCTAAGGTGCGACGCTGGTGCGATCCGCACCATCAGAAGTGCATGTCGCACCATGTTTTGCCTCTCAAATCAGTGTTCTGCACTTTCCATCAATTTGGTGCGACGCCTAGTGCGTCGCACATCAAGATCTATGCATCATATGCAAAATGCACAACGGCACAATTGGAATTTTTGGTTCCTTGTGTTCTTGTGAGTTACGCATATGATCCATAGAGCAAGATATGCTTCAGCACTTAGCACCACATGCAAAAAATTCATAATAACAAAGGGGGCAAAAGGGATTCATGACCATAACTTTCGGGTACTCAGACTTCCCTGGATTTCCATTAACACATATCCAACAAGAAAGGACTCAACGACTTCCCTTAAGATGGACGTTACCCCATCTATCATCGGGAACATCAAGCCCTCCTTGCAACAATGGGCACCAACAAGCATATCAACAATTAACCTCCTCCCCACACAAGATCATACACCCCACTAGATTTTCAATAAGGATCATGGGCATATGATCAGCAACATTCAGCCTCAATTATCAATTATCAAACAAAACCTCATGATTAACGACGACTTGCCCTTAAGAATGACATCACCCAATCTATCATCGGGCCAAATCAAGCACTAGTCACAAGTAGGTTACTCAGACTTCACCCCATCACAGATATTAAGGCTAAACATTACTACCAATCAACATGCATAGTCAAGATTTACAATCTACCAAGTTTACATTAAAAGATTTCATCATTACAACTCAAAATTGGGGACCCAAATTTTTTGAATCTCACCCATTATCAACATGGCTAATCTACTAAGCATGCTTCACACTATGAGTTCCCAACAATCCTAAAAATAACTATTTAACATCGGGAAACTTACCACTAGTGAAGATTATGAAGGGAAGAATGGAAATTGAAACTTTTTGAGTTCCAACAATGGTAACCCACAAGACCTCCCGGAGATTGACGGCGGTGATGTAGAGAAATGGTGGAGAGGATTGGGTGAGAAGAAGAGAAGATTTTATGGGCGTTTGAGGGGTTTGGAGAGAATTTTGGTGGAGGATTTTGAGAGTTGTGGAGAAAGATGGTGGAAAAAGAAGAGAGAGAGGCGGTTTTAAAAGAAAAAGAAGAAGAGTCAGCCAGGTGATCTCTGGGTTGGGTCGGTCAACGGGTTAGGTTAATTAAAAATTCAAATTTACCTCTTGCGCACCGCGATATGCAATTCGCACCAGGCAATGTACGGACCACATGGTGTATCGCACATGCCCCTTTTTATCTCATGGGCTTACCCAGGCATCTGTTTTCTGGTGCGATAGAGGTGCGACACGCACTTGGGCTTGTGCAGTATGCATAGCCCAACGCATGTCACCTATATTTTTTCAATTTTTCCTCTAGGCCTTCTGTTTTGGTATGCGGTTGGCTGTGTGACATGCACAATTGCTTGTGCGGTCCGCACCATCCACCGCACATCACATTTTTGCCTTGTTTTCCTTTGTCCATGTTTCCATTCCATGCATTCCCTACAGAACCTCAAAAACAACAAACAATAACCAAAAACAAAGAAAGAAACTTGGGTTGCCTCCCAAGCAGCGCTTGATTTAACATTGTGGCACGATGATATTACCTCAATCCTCATTCATTTTTGGGGTTGTTGACGGTGTCTCTAGGAAGCGTTCCCTTCATCCGTGGGTTCATTTGGCTAGATAGGTGGGTCATTTGGGCCTCAAGGTGTTTGATCGAGGCACTATGGGAGCTCACCGTTTGGTGAAGTGTAGAGACCTCCCTCTTTAGCTCACTTACTCCCGAGTTTGTGTTATCCACCTTCTTAAGAACCAAGGACAACATGTCATTTATCTTGGATTGGCCAGGATTGCTTGTGCCCGGTTGGTAGAGAGAATCAGATTTTTTGGGGGGGATGTAAGGATTCGAGCTCTGGTGATTGAAGCGATCACAATCCTTATCTATTTCATGCCAATTTCCATCCCTCTCCTTGTCTCTAATCCAACCTTGATTCTTCTCCCTCGGGCGATAATACCCGAGGCGAGAACCCGCCGCCACATAGCATAGCTTACCATCAATCTCAGTCATAAGCTCAATATCATTCACCTTAAACTCTGATGTACTCATTGCATTCACCTTCTTAATACCAGCTCCCATCACATGCTTGGCCATCAAGTCAATTTGTGTCATCATTTAGCCAAAGCTTCATCTCGCTCCTCATCTTTTCTCCTTGTTTCATTTGTCAAGATTGTTGAGGGCGTTCCTAAAGTTGACACCTTTGCCTCTCTATGATAAACGCTCAAATTGTGGCTCTCCAATTAGGAGGTTACGGCGATCGCGTAGTCAAAACAAAATTTATAAACCCAATGGATGTCGGGGTCATACCCAAGGGACCTGATTTAGCACATTAGAGATTTTGCGAAGCGATTTCAACGTGAGAGTAGTTGTTCAAGGAAACTAAAGCAATAAAATGGGGGAATTGGGAAAGTTTTCACTACTAACTCAATTCAAACAAAAGCTATAAAATCGAGATGGGTGTACCAAATAGAACTAGATGACTAGGGGTGCATTTTCGATGGGGCATTCGCTATAGGATAGGGTAATCACTAATTCACTCAAATTCTTACCTATTGACATGGGTAGCGTTGGTCATAAGTGTGGAATACTATCTCTCGATCAACATCCATATATCCGATGATTTCGGTTAGAACATCATTTGGTGTGCTAAATAACCAACCAACATTTGCTTGGGGAGGTCGTCCTATTTCTAGCTCGGACCCTTAAATGGGAGATTTCGCGATTGGAGCTATGTCTAGCCTCCAGTCTAAGTGGATTCCAAAGTACCCACTAGAAATTTCACATCCACAACTACAAAATTCTCTCTCGAGCAACTAAATAGCTAAGTAAGGTAAATTCATGTTTGCAACCATAAATTATTAGATTAAAACATGGTGAAATTACTAGACCCATATCATAAAAGCAATTATAAAAGCGAATTAGCAACACCCACACCCATTAGCTACACACCCATCATCAATACACCCTTAGACAAGAGAAATTAGCCAATCATAGAAGGGGGAGAAGATATACCAGTTGGGTAAATCAACTTCCCATCCATTGTAGTTTATTCTCAAGTTCTAGAGTCAAATTAGCACACAATTTGTTAACCAAAAGATTGGATTGAAAACCCTCCCTCAATGCAGATGGAGAAAAGTGTTTACAAGCTAAAAATATCTTCAAGTTCTCTACTGAAATTCTCTGCTCTGAATTGTATATACAAAACAAGCCTAAAATTTCCTTTTATATGTTCCCAAAATCGTCACATAAATTTAGGACAAAATTGCCCTTCGAGTGGTATGCGACACAGTGTGTGGTCCGCACGTCGCTATGTGCGCATCGCGCACCTGCCTCAGGTTGACCAATGACTTCAGCCACTTAAGTAGGCTTTGTGTGAAAGGTGATGCATTTTGCACCATGAGATGTGCGCGTCGCATGGAGATCGTATGCCGTGGTAGAATCTTCAGGCATATTTGCAGCTTCATGTGGAGGAGATGCAAACCGCACCTCGGCTTATGCGTATCGCACAACCACCGCACCTCTTGGCAGATTCTCCAGCTTTTCTCAATTCTTCACACTTAGCTCCTTTTGGCTCTTTTTGGGTCCATATCCTTGTTTCTCCTCTTCTATCCAAAGTACCTGCATAGACATCAATAAAGTCCATAAGAACCTCTAAATCAATTCAAAACGTAGCAATAATTCATAGATATAGGCTCAATAATTTGGTAGATTACCGACTTATCAAATCCCAAACTTGAACTATTATTTGTCCTTAAGCAAGATACTCACATGGCAAGGAAAGAATTATGCTAAGGCTCAATTTAAGGCACAAAAACTATTCTACACTAAAAATTTAAGAAAAATAAACAAACAACATACTCAAACAAAAGACTCAACTACTATCCTTATCTTAATTTGGACCCCCACATGCTCAAGGCAATTGCTCATTTAAAAACTTTTTTCAAAAAGGACATCATATCTCTTTTAAAACTCAGAGAATTTGCCATTCAAAACAAGATATTTTAGCTTCTCAAATCATTGGCAAGGGCCGTCAAGGTTTGCCTGGAGATTCACCACACAACTTGTCTCATTCATTCCCCTCAATTGAAATAGAGACTCTATGCTTCAATTTCAATGCATGATGCCACTCACTACAAGAGAGAATCCCACTCACAATTATTCAATTCTTAACCATGGGATTATAAGAGAACCACGAATACTCTCACTCTCTCAAGGAAGTTCAAGTGAATGCGCATCGAACCATAGGCTTGCCCTTCATATAAGTCGCCACTAATGTAGGGTAGCCAAGCTCGGAATCACCAAGGACTTGCGGGATATAATGTTGGCTAGGGCTAAGGTGAGGATATCATGTGGTTCAAGTGACTACACCTCCCTAATGCTCTTTGTTTTTCATTTCAAATGCCGCACACATTTTTCAATTTTTAACTTCACCTTATTTCTCCATCACACAACCTAAGATTTCTCTTTCTAACATCATGATTATTCACACCTTATATTACCTTCACTTTATAGCACCTATTTTTGCTTTTCAATTTACTCATTGAATTGGACTTTTTGGAGCAATTTTCAATTCTTGAATCAAGGTGCTACCTTGCACTTGAAGTGCATTTCTTTTCTTCTTCTTGTTTAATCACATGCACCCCTAAACTTAGGCATTTGTCTATGTCATATTTTGATTCCCCCCCCCCCAAACTTAGGCTTTTAGCCTACATTTCATTTTCAAGCTATTAGGGAGGACGGGTGCCAAGCTAGAGGTTCCAAAAAGGTCAAGGTGTTACAAAGGTGTCAAAGAATGGTCACAATCTCAAAGGGGTTCACTAGGATTTGATGTCATTGGGAGGTCATTTGAGTAAAGTGGCTATCAAAAAGGGCCTAAGGTCATTTCCCAAGCTTGGTTACACCTAGAATTTTGCCTTGAATCACATTCGGGGCAAGTTCTAGACGACACTTATGCACAAGAATCAAGGTAAAGCCTCACCTCACAAGGCATCATGCCACAAGACTTCATCCATTAGTCCCACAATCAATTGGGGCAAATGACTTTTGACAAGCTATTTCGAGTTACACATTCGTTTGTGAGTCAATCAAGCAAAAGCGAGAGTGTGCAAGTCATGACAAGAGAATACTTTTATCTTAAAAATTCATTTCCCTTCCTCTTTTCCTTTTCAAAAACAATTTACCAAGATTTTTTTTTTCGGTGGGCCCATTTCGAGACAATTATTTACGGACTCAATTCTAAACTAAACTTGGCATTTTCCCTTAAGAAAGTCGCCTCTCAATCTATCATAGAAAAACACCAACCCGGTTCGACACACAAAAACAAAAGAAAAGAAAAAGAAAATAATCAAAAACTTTTGCTCCTTGGGAAAGAACCGTGGTATTAAGAAAACCCTCGGAGTTTATTTCTACACTACTATCAACAAGGCGATCCATAATTTTTCACACTCATGAATCAATCAAGAATAAGCCTCGGCGTAGGCATTTAGCACATTTGCAAGGCATGGGTAGTGGAACAATGGGGCATGTAAGACCAACCCGACACACCATCAATAAAATTCAAGCCCGGCGAGGGCACAATTAAGCTCAAGGTAAAAAGTAAAACAAAACATAATCTAAAGAAAGAAAAAAATAATAGCATCACAATCAATCCAGAATATGCCCGACAAGGGCCAAATAAAACTAAGTAGACTAGTTAACTAGGCTCGACAAGGGCAATAAATTGTCTCAAGCCCACTCACGGACACCAAAAGGCAAGAAAAGCCACCCTCTCCAATGAAAGAAGCATTGTCCTTAATGCTCATAGTGCAATGCGTAAAGGGTGGAACTCCCTTGAGGATCTAGTCCACATCATCAGCATCACCAGGAGCAGGCTCAACTAGGGCCAGCACCACCCATTCGGGAGTGCGAAGAAAGTGTGGAGTCGTGAAGCACCCTCTGAAAATCTGGATCATGATCATCCTCCAGCTCTCGATCTTTGGTCACGGGTAGTTCTTCCTCCGCATAAGAGGCAAACAAGTCATCCAAAGGTCCGAAAATCTTTCGAGGTGGTGGCAATGTAGTCAAATCCTCTTGCACCACAGGGGCCTTACCTTTAGCTTTGTCAACATCTCTCCAAAGTGTCATGATCTCTCCCTCCATGACATCAACCCATTTGTACAGAGTGTTCAAGCTATCCACAACCCCCTTCACTGCGCTCTTGACTGCCCTGTTGATCATCCTCGGTAGTTTAGTGGCTAAGTCAGAAAGCAATTTCTCATGGCTATAGGTTTTATCAACTATATCCTGAAGGCTATTTTTGGTCATCGATGGGGTTGTGGCATGGGCATGTGGCTCGTCAGTGACCTGGGAGGGAGATGGAATATCCGCTTTATCATCAAGGTCACCTTCCTTAGTTGTCACTGATGCCTCAGTCCTTTGTCTCTTAAATCAGGGTGCATCCTTGTCAGTTTTCTTATCAAGATCAATTACCCCCACAGCGTGGGTGACTTTATCACAACTGAGGTAGGGAATACCCGCTTTCGCACACAACTTACTAATCAATACTGGGAAAGAGAATGCATCCTTTTATCGGCGGGCTTTTCTCCGAATAACCATGGCTGCAATTTCTCCAAAATTCACATGTTCACTTGTCATGATGACAACAACCAAAATGGCACCCTCTTAAGTTATTTTCTGATCATTTTTAGAGGGAAGGAACCTGTTGCGGACTAGATCATACCACAGTCGGGCTTTAAAGTTTAACATTTTTCTTGGGATATCACCCCTCACAAGGGACCAAGAAGGAACATCTCGAGCAATAATTGGGGTTGTTACTAGATATGGCTTTGGATCGGCCACAAATCTAGCCATGAGGGATGGTGCAGGGTCGAATGCTTATCCCCAATAGATGGCATTGATAGCATCGGGGGTGATGCTAACCTTCTTGCCTCTGGCTATAACTGAATTCAAGTTGGGGAATTTCTCCGCTGGCCCTTTGTATCCTTTGGAGTCTTAGGTAGCCTGATATGCCATGAAGAACTCCCATACCACTTCCTCATAATATCCCCCGGGTACATCCTGAAAGGGGTGCCACTCTCGCTCAGCCATCTGTCGGTGCATGTTTGGTAGTTCATCTCGACCTCTCCCAAGTTAAAACTTTTCTCCTCATTGAAGCCTCTATCTTTGTCCCATTTGTAGATAGCTTTCATCCCCTCTATTCTGAAGCGGAGCCTTGCTTCTTTGGCAGCACTTTGCCTGCTAAAAGATATAGTCTGCATCTAAATATTGTGAGCCAAAAGCAAAACAAAATCTACTAAGGGTGGAATGCAACAGATTAGAAACCAAAGTAGGTGTTTGTTGTCTTGTAAGGACCACATGAAAAACACAGTAGGAAGAGTGCGTGTCGCAAGTGCTGTCGCACAAACCAACAAAACCTTCAGGAAATATTTTTATTGATGTGCAAAGCTGGTGCGATCCGCACCATCAGAAGTATGTGTCGCATCAAGCTTCGCCTCTCAAGTCAGTGTTCTTCACTTTCTTTTCAACTTGGTGCGACGCCTTGAGCCACCCGAATATCAAGATCTATGGATCGTATGCGGAACGCACAAAGACACAATTGGAATTTTTGGTTCCTTGTGTTCTTGTGAGTTACACATATGATCCATAGAGCAAGATGTGCTTCGGCACTTAGCACCACACGCAACTAATTCATAATAACAAGGGGGCAAAGAGGATTCATGACCATAACTTTCGAGTACTCAGACTTCCCAAGATTTCTATTAACACATAACCAACAAGAAAGGACTCAATGACTTCCCTTAAGATGGACGTTACCCCATCTATCATCGAGAACATCAAGCCCTCCTTACAACAATAAGCACCAATAGCATATCAATAATTAACCCCCTTCTTGCATAAGATCATATAACCTTACTAGATTTTCAATAAGAATCATGGGCCTGAAATCAGCAACCTTCAACCTCAATAATCAATTATCAATCAAAACCTCATGACTAATGATGACTTGCCCTCAAGAACGACGTCACCCAATCCATCATCGAGCCAAATCAAGCACTAGTCACAAGTGGGTTACTCAGACTTCACCCCATCACAGCTATTAAGGCTAAACATTACTACCAATCAATATGCATAGTCAAGATTTACCATCTACCAAGTTATCTACCAAGTTGACATTTAAAGAATTCATCGTTATAACTCAAAATTGGGGACCCAAAATTTTTGGATCTTACCCATTATCAACATGGCTAATCTACTAAGCATGCTTCACAATATGAGTTCCCAAAAATTATAAAAATAACTATTTAACGTCAGGGAACTTACCACAAGTGAAGATTGCGAAGGGAAGAACAAAAATTGAAGCTTTTTGAATCCGACAATAGTGACCCACAAGACCTTCCGAAGAATGATGGTGGCGACATGAAGAAGTGGTGGAGAAGATTGGGTGAGAAGAGGAGAAGGATTTGTGGGAGTTTGAGGGGTTTGGAGAGAATTTTGGTGGAGGATTTCGAGAGTTGTGGAGAAAGATGGTGGAAGAAGAAGAGAGAGAGAGGCAGTTTTAAAAGAATAAGAAGAAGAAGAGTCGGCTGGGTCATCTTCAGGTCGGGTCGGTCAATGGGTTAGGTTAATTAAAAATTCAAATTTACCTCATGTGCGCCGCGACATGTTATTCGCACCAAGCAAGGTGCGGACCGTATGGTGTATCGCACATGCCTCTTTCTTCTCCCCTGGGTTTTCCCAGGCATCTGTTTCCTTGTGCGATAGAGGTGCGACACACACTTGGGCTTGTGCGGCCTGCACAGCTCAGCGTATGTCACCTCCATTTTTCACTTTATACTAGGCCTTCTATTTTTGGTGTGCGGTTGGTTGTGCGACACACACAATAGCTAGTGTGGTCCGCACCATCCACCGCACGACACATTTTTGCCTTGTTTTCCCTTGTCTATGTTTCCATTCTATGCATTCCCTACAAAACATCAAAAACAACAAATAATAACCAAAAACAAAGAAAGAAATTTGGGTTGTCTCCTAAGCAATGCTTGATTATACATCGCGGCACGGCAATGTTACCTCAATCTTCATTCATTTTTGGGGATGTTGACCGTGTCGCTAGGTAGCGTTCCCTTCATCCGTGGGTTCATTTATCTTGATAGGTGGGTCATTTGGGCCTCAAGGTGCTTGATCGAAGCACTATGGGAGCTCACCGTTTGGTGAAGTGTAGAGACCTCACTCTTTAGCTCACTCACTCCCGAATTTGTAATGTCCACCTTCTTAAGAACCAAGGACAATATGTCCTCCAACTTGGACTGTCCGGGATTGCTTGTGCCCGGCTGGTATAGAGAATCAGATTTGTTTGGGGGTATGTAAGGATTCGAGCTCCGGTGATTGAAGCGATCACCATCCTTATCTCTTTCACGCCAATTTCCCTCCCTCGCTTTGTCTCTAATCCAACCTTGATTCTCTTCCTGTGGGCGATAATACCTTGGGCGAGAACCCTCCGACACATAGCATAGCTTACCATCAACCTCAGTCATAAGCTCAACATTATTCACCTCAATCTCTGGTGTACTCACTGCATTCACTTTCTTAACACCAGCTCCCATCACATGCTTGGCCATCAAGTCAATTTGTGTCATCATTTTAGCCAATGCTTCATCTCGCTCCTCATATTTTCTCCTTGTTTCATTTGTCAAGATTGTTGAGGGCATTCTCAAAGTTGACACCTTTGTCTCTCTCATATGCCAAGCTTGATTGGTCTTGGTCATTCGTTCTAATAGCTTCGAGGCAATGTGAAACTCAAGGTCCATGAAGGTTCCTCCTCCAAGATTATCAACCACTGATTTGTTCGTAGAGTTCAATAATTGGTAGAAGCTTTGGAGCAACACATTGTTTGACAACTCATGGTTTGGGCATAATAGAAGCTTCTTTTTGAATCGTAGCCAAACTTCATGAAGAGGCTCATCCAGAAATTGCCTAAAGTTGGTAATCTCATCTCTTAACTTCATCATTCGAGATGGAGGAAAGAATCTTGAGGTAAATGCCTCAACCAACTAGGCCCAAGATGTGATGGATCCATCCGACAATTCTTCCAACCACGCCATGTCTTCGCCCGTCAAAGAGAAAGGGAATAGGCGCAATCGGATGGACTCTTGGGAGATATTGTGGATCATGAATGGTTGGCAAATCTCCACGAAGTTCCGAATATGTCGGTTGGCATCCTCATGGGCAGCTCCACTAAATATCCCCTTCATTTTAATCAAATAGAGCATGGTGCTTGTCACATGGAAGACAACATTTCCCACAGTGGGGGGTAGGCGGATTGCACCTACACCTCCATGCATCATTGGCTCAGTAACATTGGCATTGTCAAAGCCGCCAATGCTCTCATTGTCCTCGGCTTCTTCCATAGTCGACCTACTCAATCAACACTCAAAAACAACAAAAACCAAAAGAAAACAAGCACTCTCAAGTTGACTTCACAACAACAATCAAAAACTAGCTAATACTCAAGTCCCCGGTATCGGCGCCATTTTTTATGAATGCTCAAATCGTGGCTCTCCAACTAGGAGGTCATGGCGATCGCATAGTCAAAACACATTTATAAACCCAACAGATGTCGGGGTCATACCCAAGGGACCTGATTTAACTAATTAGAGATTGTGCGAAGCGATTTCTAAGTGAGAGTAGTTGTTCAACAAAACCAAAACAAGAAAATGGGGGGAATTGGGAAAGTTGTCACTACTAACTCAATTCAAATAAAAACTATAAAATCAAGATGGGTGTACCAATAAGGACTAGATGACTAGGGGTGCATTTCCGATGGGGCATTTGCTATAGGATATGATAGTCACTAATTCACTTAAATTCTAACCTATTGACACGGGTAGCGTTGGTCATAAGTGTGAAATGCTATCTCTCGATCAACATCCACATATCCAATGATTTTGGTTAGAACATTATTCGATGTGCTAAATAACCAACCAACCAACATTTTTTTGGGGAGGTCATCCTATTTCTAGCTCGGACCTTTAAATGGGATATTCCGCGATTGGAACTATGTCTAGCCTCCAATCTAAGTGGATTCCCAAGTACCCACTAGCAATTTCACATACACAACTACAAAATTCTCTCTCGAGCAATTATATAGCCAAGTAAGGTAAATTCATTTTTGCAACCATAAATTATTAGATTAAAACATGGTGAAATTACTAGACCTATATCAGATAAGCAATTATAAAAGTTAATTAGCAATACCCATAACCATTTGCTAAGCACCCATCATCACTACACTCCTAGATAAGAGAAATTAGCCACTCATAGAAGGGGGAGAAGATATACCAGCTGGGTAAATCAAATTCCCATCCATTGTAGTTGACTAAAGTTTTAGAGTCAAACTAGGTACACAATTTGTTAACCAAAAGATTGGATTGAAAACTCTCTCTCAATGGAGATGGAGAAAAGTGTTTACAAGCCAAAAATATCTCCAAGTTCTTTCTGAAATTCTCTGCTCAAAATTCTATATACAAAATAAACCTAAAGTTGCCCTTTCTATGCTCCAAAATCGTCACATAAATTTAGGACAAAATTGTCCTCCGGGTGGTGTGTGATGTGACGTGCGATTCACACGTTGTAGTGTGTGCGTCGCACACCTGTTTCAGATTAGCCAGTGACTTCAGCCGCATAGGTAATCTTTGTGCGAAGGTGGTGCGTTTCGCACCACGGGATGTGCTCGTCGCATGGCGATCGCACTCCTTAGCAGAATCTTCAGTCATCTTTTCAGCTTCATGCGGAGGAGGTGCGAACCACACCTTGGCTTGTGTGTGTCGCACGGCTACCGCACCTCTTGGTAGATTCTTCAGCTTTTTACAACTCTTCACACTTAGCTCCTTTTTAGCTCTCTTGGGTCCATATCCTTATTTTTCCTCTTCCATCCAAAGTACCTGCATAGACATCAATAAAGGTCATAAGAACCTCTAAATGTAGCAATAATTCATGAATATAGGCTCAATAAGTTGGTAGATTACCAACTTATCAGTACATTGGTGAGAATTGTAAAAATATTAATGTTAATGATGGTAATTCTCGATTTGTATATGTGCTTATTTTTATGCGTGAGTCAGATATTGCAGTGATAATGATGTGTTTTATTTTTGAAAGCACATCAATGATGATGATATAAGAACACTTGATGTTTATTTGAGGCAAAGAAGTAGATTGCCTAGTAAGGTACAACAGTCTCCTTTTATTGCTGGCTCTAACCTTAGTGAGCTAGGTTCAACATATGTTAAGCGTGTTAAAGGTAGGTCTTTATTGATGTCAAATATTATAGTGCATGTAGAGTATAAACTTAAGATGAAGTTCTCATTTTTTGTTGATGAAGCTATGATCATAAAAATGTATGTGTTTGTTGTTTATTTTTATTTTTATTTATTGATAAAGATATCGTTGTTGTGTGTTGTTTTGTGTATGTGAAGTATGATTATTTATTTTGACGATGACGTCATATAAATTTGAAGTTTATTCTATTTCATCAAAGATGTGATTTTATACGTTAAAGTATCCTGACAAAGCAATATCTTACTCTGTATGTATTTTTCAATATTGATTTTATGTTAATAGTTATCGTTTAATGATTTTTGAAAGTATTCCACTATGATATCAAGCAGTAAGTTAATAGTGTGTTGCCCAAATGTCGACTTTTTCCTTCTTGATATCATCACAGTGTAATATACTTTAATGGTATCAAGGAGTAACTGAGCAGTGTTTTCACTGAAGAACTGCTTCTTTCTCTTTGATACCATCATAACATATATATTGTATATATTGTGATGGTATCAAAAAATAATTAAGCAGTCTTTTCATTAAAAGACTATTTTTTTCTCCTTGATACCATCACAGTATATATATACTCGATGATATCAAGGAATAATTGAACAGTATTTTTACTGAAGCACTGCTTTTTCCTCCTTTATACCATCATAATATATATATATATATATATATATATATATATATATATATATATATATATATATTGTGATGGTATCACTGAGTAATTTAGCAGTGTGCCACCTATAGGACTTCTTATTCTTGATCACTTAAATATTTTTACTTGGTTATTCTTTTTTGTAACACCTGAATATGATTTTTTATTACTTGAGAAAGAAGGTAAAGTATGAACAAATGTTGAACAAATGTCAATTAAGGCGACAATAATTGATAATTTCTTTAATAATTGCATTTTCAAGTTATATACAAAATGTAAATCTAGGGAAATGAGACCAATATGATTGTCAAGGTAAATGAGATCATTGAGTATATTTATGGGTATCGACTTTTTTGTAACACTATATGGAATGAGATTGATCATGTATTTTTTAATATTCAACTGAAAAATATCAAGTGGCATTGAATTTTGAGAATTTTATCATTACATAATAGGTATTATTATGTGTATGATTCTCTGCGCAGTCCACAAAATAAAAAAATTGATCAATCAATATCAAAACTACTCGGGTATACTTAGATTTTTCTCCTAAGATAAGAACTTTTCATCAATCTTGTCACTTTTATAAACCTCTTCACTAATTGCCTAGTAACTTTGAAAAATGAATTTTCACTAGGGTAAAGTAAAATAAAGGGAAGATGAAAAAACTACTACTCTAGCCTAGTAAGTAGTTGTCTATTTCGCGTGCCCTTCATATATTGACCTATACTGACTTACTGTATACCATTGTTAGTAGACTGACAGTGCCAAATGGAAAGGAAACTTTTAGGATGAAATGAAAATTGAATTTATGCAACTGTTATGAAAATTTATTGTATCATTCAAGTAAATATAGATTAAGATCGTAGAAATATGAGCTTGTGATATAGTTACACTTAATTTCAGACTGATTAATGCAAGAATTATAAATAAAGGATCAAGAATTCCTATGAAATATAAAAAATCATTCATACATGACATAGTCCAAGCGAAACCACTAAAATCTTTACTGAACTATGATCAATCGTCATATTAGCAAATAAATGAATTTCTGAGCTTAATGCTCAAAAATAATAAGGAATTAGCTTAAGAAGTACTAAAAAAGGTGCTAATGACAGTGAAACTCCTACATGTAATAAGAAGCTTAAAAAATAAAGCCCATTTTTTAAAAATTTCACTATAGTAATTTCAATAAAAATTCAAAATGAGAGATCCAAAGTAATGATAAAATGACTTGTAACTATGAAGCTATAAAGTATCATACCATGGGGATTACAAAATAATGAAAAAGTAAAAGTGACCAAGATGTGAGGAAAAAATATTTATTTAACATTTTTGGACAGATCACCTATTTGTTCGTTAATGGAATTCAGCACGAAATCATAAATAAGCTCTACCAAGAATTGTCAAGCATTTGATACTGAGTTTCCTCCTCCCTTTTTAGTAACAAAATAAATCAAAAGTAGGACCAAACTGAGAGTTAGTAGCATAAACAAAGATGAATTTGTGAACGAAAAATATAAGTTTTCTATTTTCATAGAAATCAATGGGATTATTTTAAATTGTTCAAGTGGACTGGAGACGAGACTTTGTCGAGAGCTTTGCTTTATTCTTAACGCTCGGTGTGCCCCTTATACCTATAGTTTAAGTGCTAGTTCTCAATTTTCTCTATAAGCTGATTTATACATTGTCCCCTAAACAGTGGTACACGTAGTTAGAAGCTCTATACCTCCACGGCAGTGGTATTTTCTGCTTTTTTTTTTGCCATATCCTTGATCTTAACCGCTTGTTTCGATGAATCTGTAACAATTAATTTAGAAAATCTTTCGGCAATAGCGAGTCTGAAGTCTTACTAAGCTAAAGAAGCAGATGAAGCATCGATTTTTGGAGAAGAATAAGATTGCAGAGCACAGCAAATCGCTAAATCATGTGCGCGCGATTGCTCGCCTATTATGAGTTTGACTTGCGCTTTAAGTTTGTCGCTCTTTTCATTGATCGTACAGCTTTCTCTAAACAAGGAATTTCTAGGGAGTCCTCCTAGTCGACTAAAGGCGCAATGACTTTTGATTTTAGATTCGACTAAGGTGCAAGGATATCTTCTTTGCAGCATGTAGTAAAGCCTTTTTTTGGGTTGTTGTCATTGTTCTTGATGAAAAATTAATTTCTATAATAAAATAGATGACATTGAGTTGGTGGATGATCTTCACAAGAATCATCAGTTAGGTGATGCATTTGATGTTATATTGGTTGAAAATCTGTCAACACAAAAAAATACATATATTTTTATTTTTGATTGTCTATTTTAATTATTATTTTTTATTTGTCTTTCTAACTGAATTTATATTTTTCTGTATAGTAATTGTAGAGTTTTTATTGCATGCTTTGCTGAGTATTTTATTAAAAAAAATAAATTCTTGTTAATGATTTTGATGTGGATTTCCTTTGAATAAAATATGATATATTATTGTTATATTATAGTCGACAAAAGTAACTAAATGGTGAAGGCAGTGATTCTGAAAATTCTGGACAGTGGGCAAAGCAAATTAATAAAAGAAAATTTAAGATCTAAAATTATTATTTTGTGTTGCATTATTTTAGATATGTAGTATTGTACAAAATAATTATTTACATATTTTGTGAATTGTAGAAATCGTATTTGAATATTAAAACTATTAAGTATTGGTGAATTATATATGTAGGTGTATATATTTTTTGTTTTAAATACAATATATTTGGTGATGTTATTTTAATTTATTATTTTTATGAAATATTTATGTGTTAACATCAAATAATTTTGAATGTAATCTTGTATTTTTTGTAATACTCTGTCAATATATAGATATACTATCATAGTATCATAAAAGAATGTGTAGTTCATCAGTGAAAACACTGCTCAATTATTGTATTATATCATTACAGCATATTGGCATACTCTAATGGTATCATGTATTAACTGAGCACTATTTTATTATGTTATTGAAATATTTTTTACATTATATGAATATAATGATCTGATACTATTGAGGAATGAGGCATTTGTAATGAAAATTCGCAACAGAGGTTAATGATAATATGTCAGTATATGAATATAATGTACTGGTATCATTAAAGAGTGAGGTATTTACACTGAATGTCTAAAGTAATGCTTAGTAATATTATGCAAGTATATGAATATATTGTGCTGGTATTATTGAGGAATGATGAGTCTCTCAATAAAAATATTGTATGATAATATAATGATACCATACCAGTGTATAAAATACTGTGGTGGTATCACTGAGTCATGTTGAGTCGCTTCATAAAAAACTCAAACATACATATAGTATAATAAAAATGAGAAAATAAACATTTAATAATAACAAAATAAGAACTTATATTGTAATATTATCCATCATTGGAATTTGTGAAAGCTGAAGAAAACTTCAAACCCTAGGAAATTTGAATCCCGAAAGAAGAAGGTAATTTTGAGAAGAAAAAGGTAGCTTTGAAAAGAAAAAGGTAAGTTGTGCGTGACTCTTTTGGCGCTGACGCGTGATCCGTGCTTAAGTAATTAAAAATAGGGGTATAGATATAAAAGGGAATCCGCTGGTAATTTTTTTTTTTCTGAATACAAGTATTCTTTCATAAGTTTTATATTTAAATAATTTTTTAAATAAAATAAAATAAAAAATTATTGTAAAATAACAACTTTAAAGTAAATACACCATAGAAAAGTATATATAGAGAAACTTATATGTTATTCAACTTCAAACTGATGTACAAATGAACTGAAAGAACTTCCTATTTATAGAAGAACAGAAGCAGCTTGCAAAGCTGCTTATAGACACCTGCTTGTAAAGCTGCTTGTGAGCTGCTTATAGGAACCTGCTTGCAATGTTGCTTATAGGAACCTGCTTGCAAAGCTACTTGTGAGCTTCTTATAGAAACCTGCTTGCAAAGCTGCTTGTAGGAGTAACAAATGGACATCCACAATTAAGTGTATTCATAACACTCCTCCTTGGATGTTCATTAATAGATAATGTGACTCGTTAAAACCTTACTAGAAAAAAATCCAATGGAAAAAATTTCTAATGAAGGAAAAAAAGTACACTTATCTAGTAATACGCATTTGCTAGCTACCTCATTAAAAACCCTTACCAGAAAAAATCTTAGTTAAGAAAAAAAGAGTACAATGCGTATTTTATTCCCCCTGATAAAGATCATATTTCAGTTGTCCAAGTTTTCGCATTCCTATCTTGTATACCATTTTCTCATCAGTTGAAGTTGGTAAGGATTTGGCGAATAAATCCGCTGGATTATCACTTCTATAGATTTGTTGGATATCAATATCACCATTCTTCTGAAGATCATGTGTGAAGAATAATTTTGGTGAAATGTGCTTCGTTCTGTCTCCTTTTATGAAGTCTCCTTTTAATTGGGTTATGAATGCATCATTGTCTTCGTATAAGACTGTGGGTACTTTAGTATTATACTTCAGGCCATATCTCCTTTTGATAAAATGTATCACTGATCTCAACCATACACATTCTCTACTTGCATCATAAATTGCTATTATCTCAGCATGATTCGAAGAAGTAGCAACAATGGACTGCTTTGTAGATCGCCATAATATAGCAGTATCTCCATATATGAATAAATAGCCTGTTTGAAATCAAATTTTATGTGAATCAGATAAATAACTTGCATATGCATGACCAACAAGATCTACACTATTTTTGTTAGTATAAAACAAACCCATATCAATGGCCCCCTTTAGATATCATAATATATGTTTAACTCCATTCTAATATTTATGTATAGGAGAAGAACTATACCTTGTAAGCAAATTAACATAAAATGTTATGTCAGGCCTAGTAAAATTAGCAAGATACATAAGTGTACCGATCGCACTAAGATATGATATTTCAGGATCAAGAAGTTCTTCATTCTCTTCTTGAGGTCGGAACGAATCTTTACTCACTTCAAGTGATCGAACAACCATTTGAGTACTCAATGGATGCGCTTTATTTATGTAAAATCATTTTAAAATCTTTTTAGTATAGGCAGATTGATGGATGAAGATTTCGCCCATCAAATATTCAATTTGCAGACGAAGACAAAGTTTTGTCTTTCCAAGATCTTTCATCTCAAATTCTTTCTTCAGATATTCAATCGCCTTTTGGACCTTTTCTGGAGTTCCAATAAGATTTATGTCATCAACATAAACAACAAGTATAATAAACTCTGATGCTATTTTCTTAATAAAAATATATAGACAAGTAACATCATTTATATAACCTTCATTTATCAAGTACTAATTAAGACGATTATACCACATCCGTCATTGATTGTTTTAGACCGTATAACGATCTTTGCAATCTGATTGAGTATATTTCTCGAGACTTTGAACTATATGCTTCAGGCATTTTAAATTCTTCTGAGATTTTCATGTAAATGTCATTATCAAGTGAACCATAAAGATAAGTTGTAATCACATGCATTAGATGTATTTCAAGGTTTTCATACACAACTAAACTGATGGGATATCGAAATGTTATGGCATTCATAACTGGTGAATATGTCTCTTTATAGTCAACACCGGGTCTTTTAGAAAATCCTTGTGCAACAAGGCGTTCCTTGTATCTCATAATTTCATTTCTCTCATTTCTTTTTCGCACAAAGACCCATTTATAGCCAATAAATTTTACACCATCACGCGTTTGGACTGCAGGTCCAAAAACCTCTCTTTTTAGCGAGTGAGTTTAATTCTGATTGAATTGCCTCTTGTCATTTTGGTCAATCACATCTTCATCGACATTCTTCGATAGATAGAGGTTCAAGATCCTCAATGTGTTGCATAATGTCAAGTGCAATATTATATGCAAAAATATTATTTACCATAATTTTGGATCAATTCAAATTTATCTCATCACCAGTAGAATTTATTGAAAGATCTTCATTCATTTGAGTCTCGGGTTCACTGATTTCTTCAGGAATATCAGGATTAACAAGATATTGAATCTCTTTATGAGATTTTTTGTAGTGTCATTTCGTTCATTTTTCGTGCTTCTTTTTCTAGAATTTTTATCCTTGAAACCAAATGGTCTACCACGCTTCAGGCATATTTGGGATTCAGAAGCTATGACATTAGTAGATGGTCTTGCTGGGACATCAATTTAGATAGGCACACTCACTGCAGGGATATGTGACTTAGTTATCCTTTTCAAATCAGTAAATGCGTCTCGCATTTGATTTGCTATTTTATGTAAGTGGATGATCTTCTGGACCTCCTATTCACATATGAGGACACGTGGATCAAAATGAGACAGTGATGAAACTTTTTACGTAATTTCTCTTTCGAGTTTATTTTTCTCTCCCCTTAATTATGAAAAAATTATTTCATCAAATCGACAATCTGCAAATCGAGCAGTGAATAAATCTTCTGTTAATGGTTCAAGGTAGTGAATTATGGAGAGTGAATCAAATCCAACATATATTCCTAATATTTTTTAGGGGCCCATTTTAGTGCGTTGTGGTGGTGCTACTGGCACATATACAACACATTTAAAAATTTGTAGATGGGCAATATTTGGTTCATGACCAAAGACCAATTGTGATGGAGAGTATTTATTATAATAAACCGGTCTGAGACGAACAAGTAATGCTGCATGTAAAATAGTATGACCCCAAATAAAAGTGGCCAACTTTATTTTCATAAGTAGTGATCTTGCTAATAATTGTAGGCACATAATAAATGACTCAGCAAGACCATTTTGAGTATGAACATGAGCTACAGGATGTTCAACTCTTATCCCAACTAATACACAATAATCATCAAAAGCTTGCAATGTAAATTCTCCAGCATTATCTAGGCGAATAGCCTTAATGGAATAATTTGAGAACTGCGCCCTCAATCATATTATTTGTGCCAATAACCTCGCAAATGCCAGGTTGCGAGACGACAAGAGGCACACATGAGACGATCTTGAAGATGCATCTATTAGGACCATAAAATATCTGAATGACCCACTAGGTGGGTGAATAGGTCCACATATATCCCCATGTATACGTTATAGAAAAAGAGAGGATTCAATGCCAACATTCATTAACGATGGCCTAGTTATCAATTTGCCTTGACAACAAGCAGCACATGAAAAATCGCCATTTTCAAGAATCTTCAGGTTCTAGAGTGGATGCCCATTTGAATTTTCAATGATTCATCTCATCATTATTAATCCGGGATGACCCATTCGGTTACGCCAAAGCACAAAAGTAATCGAATCAGTAAACTTTTGATTTACGATAGAGTGTGCTTTAATTGTATTGATTTTTGCATAATATAGGCCAGAAGATAAAGTTGGTAAATTCTCCAAAATATACTTCTGGCCGGAGACATTCTTGGTAATACCAAGATATTCAAAATTCATTTCATTTAATGTCTCAACATGATATCTATTTCGACAAATATCTTTAAAATTTAATAAATTTCTTGGGGATTTAGAAGACAATAATGCATCTTCTATAACAAGTTTCGTCCCTTTAGGCAGAAATATAGTAGCTCTTTCGGAGCCTTCAATCAATTTTGAATTTTCTGAAATTATAGTAACATTTGATTTTTTTCTAAGTAAGTAGGAAAAGTATTTCTCATCTTTGAATATGGCGTGCGTTGTTCCACTATCAACCACACAAATATCTTCTTGATTGTTCATTGATCCAAATAAAATTTCATCAAGATGAAAAATTTAGACAAAGTAAACATTATAGTACTATTACCAAATAAAGAATTACACAAACTTTATTTATTTAAAAGATTAAGAAAATACGATTATACTAGTTAATACAAATAATAAGAATAAAAAAATATTTAGACTATCACAGATCCATCACCAATAAGGTGATCAATTTTTCCTTCAGGGTTTCAAAGAAATCTGCAACATCTAAATGCATGGGCTCAATATTATCTTCAGAGATAAAGTGTATTTCTGCATTATTATCCATCTTCTTCAAGGATGCTTGATAGATATCAACCAGGTGCCTTGGTGTAAGACAGGTACGAGATCAATGCCCCTTTCCTCCACATCGATAGCATTTATTTCCTGAATTTTTCTTTTGCACTGCTTCAGGTTTTTCATCCTTCTTCTTGCACTACTGGGGCTGAAGGTTATTATTTGGTGCAAGACGGCCATCATGTTTAGGATTTCTTCCTCGATCATGGCCATGATCACGACTGGGGTCACGAACTTTTTCACGCTTAGATTGGTGAAAATTTGTCGCATTCACTTCAGAAAATGAAGCAGAACCAGTATGTCGACTTTCATGATTTTTCATTAAAAGGTCGTTATGTTGTTCAGCAATAAGAAGATGTAAAATTAATTCAGAATATTTCTTGAACCCCATTTCTTGGTATTACTGCTGCAGGAGCATACTCGAGACAGGAAAAATAGAGAATGTTTTCTCCAGCATATCATGATCAGTGATCGTTTCTCCATATAATTTCAACTGAGAAATAATTTTGAACATGAAAGAATTATACTCAGTTATAGATTTAAAATCTTGGAGCCTCAAATGCATCCACTCATAACGTGCTTGTGGATGAACGATCATCTTCAGGTGGTCATATCTATCATTAAATTATCCCACAATACAAGAGTGATATCTCCATGTGCAAGGATGATGCTATAGAAATAAAAGCCCTAAATAGATCTACGTCAAGGTTTCAAGCTAAGGAATTGCAAGACAAGATTGTTGGGCTTCAATGGGAAATCAAGAAGATGCTTATGATGAAAGAAGATCCCAAGAACGAGTCCAAGAATTGTGGAGAAGAATGAGCTAAGTGCTACACATATTTCATGATTCAAATCCAAGACCAAGACGAAGAAGATTGGGCTCATGTGGGGCCCCAAAAATGAGCTGAAAGTTCCTCACCCAAAAGTGAGGAGAAAGTCATGTACAAGGTGACTTGAAGAAAGATTAAATTTGGAAACTTTTCCTTATTTCCTTAGGAAGAATTTTTGGTATTAATTTTTACATGTTTTCCTAGTTTAAAGTTTCCTAGTTATATTTTATTTATTATTTTTATAAAAGTAGATCCTAATTCCATGCTATTTGGGATAGTTTTTCCCTATAAATAGGAGTGATTTTATTATTTTCATTAGACAACATTATTATTAATTGAGAGTTTCTCTTCTTTACACATTTGTGTGGCTACTTGGGATTTATCTTGCAAACTTATAAGAACAATTCTTTAAGAGGTAAGATTAATTATTTAACTTGATATCTTTGGTTCTTGTTCATAAATTAAAGAAGGTAATTAGTCTTATACTAATTGTTGTCTTTAATTTCTTCAAAATAGGGGTCTAGATCACTTTTGATCTAAGTTCTTGAATTGACTCTATTAGTATCATAATTAGTTTTAATTCGCTAATTTATAAATACTAAGATCAATTAGGGTCCTTAGCAGTAATCTTGAATTTTGAGGATTTTATTCTCAAATTTTACATATCTTTTAATTTCTTGTCTTTAATCCTAGTATTTTTGTTTCTGCATTATTTTCTTGTTTATTCAAGTAACCCGATTCTTATCAAGTGGTATCAGAGCAGTTCTATCAAGGTTCCATTCTTGATAAATCTTAGGAATTTTATAGCAAAAAAAAAGTTTTTTTTCTTTAGCAGAGTAAAAAGAAAAGTTGCATAGTAGCCAAAAAAATATATATATATATACTGCTTGCCAAAAAAAAACTCGGAATTTTTGTGTTTCTTGTTTTTCAACATCAAGAAGGAAAACCAAGAAGAGGGAAAACTTAAGAATATTTGTTTTTACAAATTGGTCTCTTTCTTGTCTCACCACACCCAATTCGCCTGGGAGTTGGTCAACTTTTTTTGTCTCTACATCTTACTTATAAAAGGGTTGTTACTAGTAGGGTTTATATATAAATCCTAAAGGAACCAGCCAAAGGTTGTAATTTGAGCGGAAAAAGGCAAGAAAAGGTGAGATCAATAGAGGGAAAAAGCCAAATTGAGAGATATTTTTCCTTTGATTTTTTCGGAGATGTCTCAAACAGAAAAGGATTCTGATGCTGGGACTCAAAACAACAACATAGTTGAGGCGCTGAGAATGATTACTGCCCTACTTGATGTGTTAGAGGTCGCCCAAAATCCACCTAATCCAGTAAGCATGGCCAATGTGAGGAGAAATCATCAAAATCCAATGCCTCAAGTTAGGAGACAAGCTGTGAGAGCTCCTCAGTTCCAACAAGATGAAGATCAGTTTGAAAACTATGAGGATGAATTGAAGGAAGCTTACCAAAGGAGAAACGAAAGGAGGGCACTACGAGCTAGGGTTGAGGATGACAATCTTAGTAGCATTAAGATGAAGATCCCTGAATTCAAAGGGACAAGGGATCCATACTTATACCTTGATTGGGAGAGAAAGGTGGAGGCCATCTTTGACTGTCATAACTACTCTGAAGGTAAGAAGGTTAAACTTGTTATGGTTGAATTTTCTAACTATGCTGCTAGTTGGTGGAAGAAATTTAGCAGAGATAGACTAGATAATAGAGAACCACCCGTTGCTACATGGTACAAGATGAAAAGGGTTATGAGGAAGCGTTTTGTACCATCACACTTCCAAAGAGATCTGCAGAAACTCCTTCAAAATCTGAGACAAGGTGTTATCTATGTGGATGATTATTTTAAGGCTATGGATATGTCTACGATTCAAGCAAATACTGATGAAGAAGAGGAGGCCACTATGGCTAGATTTCTTAATGGTTTAAATGGAGAAACAACTGATGTAGTAGAATTGCAACAATATGTGAATTTAGATGAATTAGTAGAATTGACTGTAAAGGTAGAAAAACAAAATAGAAAGAAGCAACAAGCTAGCTCATGGAAGAATCGGTCTACTACAGCTCCAAGAAAGTCCTGGCTAACACATGAGGAGAAAACTATGCCTAAATCACAAGATGATAAGGGCAAAGGTAAATGGGAGGCCAAAGATGGAGGTAAAACTTTTAACTCAAAAACTTCTGCTTCTTCTACACCTTCTAATGCTATACAATGTCACAAGTGTTAAGGGAGGGAACATAAGGCATTTGAATGTCCTAATAGAAGAGTTATCATCATTAAAGATAATGGAGAATATGAGAGTGAAAAAAGTGAGGGAGAAGAAGAAGAGGGTGTTGAGAGTGAGGAAGAAAGAGACGTGGCTCCTCATAGTGAAGGAAAATTTTTGGGGATAGTTAGGCGTCTTATGAACATTAATATGGGAGAGCTTGATGAGATACAGCG
This sequence comes from Jaltomata sinuosa, assembly GCA_003996215.1. Lineage (NCBI taxonomy): Eukaryota > Viridiplantae > Streptophyta > Magnoliopsida > Solanales > Solanaceae > Jaltomata > Jaltomata sinuosa. Next base: position 9,037 of record QJPP01006076.1, on the reverse strand, counting down.
AGAAAATCTTTTTCATACATGATGTGGGATAAATAGAAGAATTTGCTCTATGATTATCGACAATAGTAGTTGTGCTAATGTAGTGAGCACATACACGGTTGAAAAGTTAGGGATTCCATGCAAAAAACGTATAGGTAATTACAAGCTTCAATGGTTGAATGAATGTGGAAAGCTCAAAGTGAGCAAACAATGCAGATTTCCTTTTCTAAACAGTAAAAAGTCATCTCAGGAGCTCGGTCCGACCGAGGCTAAAAATCATCTCAAGTAGAAAGAAAACTCAACTAGCACCCCGGCCCTGCCGAGTCTAGCGATAATCGTAAAACTGATGATTTTAAACATAATTTTACTTTCCTTTATCCAGAAATATTCACAAGTTAAATCAAACCATTTCCAAATTATTTCCATCAAAAACGGGCCCCCCGGGCCATGCAAGGTTTAAAAAATAGTGCCAGTAGGCCCGAAGCCAAAACCATAGTAAAACATGGATAAAACCTCTTTATATGCATGGAAATGGTATGATCACACACAATAGCTGCCCAGCAGCTCACAATCAACCTATCGACCCTGCACAGGCCCACAGCTACTCAGTAAGCATAACCAGCCTAGAAGGATAATTCTATGCCCGGGACTCGCGGACATTCCCAAAATCCCACCTTCTACGTTCCAGAGTCAACAAGGCCTCACAGGACCACAAGGGTAAATAAAATATATCGGCAAATACTACAAGCAACAGAGAAACAAAAGAAGACGGACATGAATAAAGCGGTCGAGGTATGTGGTACCAACCTAATAAACCAACCCAAGGATGTCCATTAATACAATTTTATTCTATATATGCGGAGTCTAGGGAAAATAAACCGTAACCTACCTGTCGTCCGATGACAAGCTGCTAAGATGATGTCCAAGCTCGAACCACTCCGAGAAAATCCAAAACTAAATCAGAATCGGATTTGGGCTTGAATAACTTGACGTAGATAATTGATTTTTCTTAATATCGCATCAAAATATTTTTCCACACCTAATTTCTTCAACCTATAAAGATAAATATAGTAGTGGTATGCCTATATGCGTACAAGTGCATATCCCTTTTGCTAATGTTAGCAGAATATACATATGTATATCTACAGCCAACAAATAAAGCATTCCTTTATAACCTTTTTAAGGATTAATTATTATAAGCATGGCAATATGATGCCACCTCTAACCTATGACTTTGCTGAACACTCCCTCCACCTCCACGTGTGAGGTGGAGGTGACACCCAATATATTCTTTTCCCAATATATATCTACTCGGGTATTGCATAAGTTCGTGGTAAAATAAATATAGCTTTTTGAATATACCATAATTAATAGAAAATCATTTCAAATAAAACCTACTATATTATAATAATAATTTTTAACATAACTAAATTTACTATCTCCGTTAAAATATTACAATGTATAAAAACCTTATAAAATAAATACATATACAATTATATTGTAACAAAATATTTTTCATAAACCTTTAAAATATTTTTAAAAAGGTAATAGTAATGTAACCTTTTACCAAATTCAACTTTCAAATAAAATATTTTCAAATGCACGCGATATTAATAAAATTCTTAAATTTAAGTTCGCAACTCACCATCGCACGATTTTGATACTCAAGAACTCTTTCGGAATCCTCCCTTATGTTTTCTCACTGTCTCGGAACTGAAATGGCATTTTAAAACGTGAAGTTGAGGCTTAAATTGAGTTTGACCCGACCCGGTTCGCGACCCGGTTCGCAACCCGGTTTCTGCCAGACAGTCCGCGGTAAAACAGTCATAACTTTTTACTCCGAGATCAGTTGGACGTGAGGTTTTGTGCGTAGGAAACTATACTCGTAGACCTTCGATTTGGTATTTCGGGAGACTTCTAACTCTTTATATATTGAGAGAAAAGCCCTGAGACATTTTACCCAAAGTTCATAAAATTTATTAAAGAACTTACGATAACTTTTGCCAATTTGTTTGACTTCAAAACTTATAATGCGACCAAACAAATGGGCCCGATACCGAAATACCGGTCCTGACGAGCCTTAAGTGACTTGGGTCCGCTACAACAAGCTCTAACGGTTCAAGGAAAACGTATACGTGGAAATAACCGGAAGGGTCATTACATCATCCACTACTAAAAAGGACTTTCGTCCTCGAAAGTCAAGGTCAAGGGGGGTACCTGAAGGCTAAAATAGTTGCATATACTGATCCCGCATATCTCTCTCGGTCTCCCAGGTAGCCTCCTCGACTGGACGGTACCTCCACTGAACCTTAACAACCGGGATCTCTCGAGACCTCAATCTCCTGACATCTCTGGTCAAAATAGCTGCCGGCTCCTCAACAAAGGCTAAATCCTCATCCAACTGAACTGAATCCCACTGCAACACATGAGACTCGTCTGAGACATACCGACGCAACATCGAAACATGGAATACAGGATGTATAGCTGAAAACATCGGAGGCAAGGCTAGCTGATAGGCAACGCTACCAACCCTCTGAAGAATCTCAAACGGCCCAATGTACCTGGGGCTAAGCTTGCCCCGCCTACCAAATCTCATCACGCCCTTCATGGGCGATACACGGAGAAATACCAAGTCACCGACACTAAACTCCAAAGCACGAAGCCTACGATCAGCATAACTCTTCTGCCTGCTCTGAGCCGCCCGAAGTCTGTCCTGAATCACTCGGACTCGGTCTAAGGAATCTGGAAGCAAATCTGTGCTCTGTGGCCCAGCACTAAAACCATCAAACCAACCTACCGGTGACCTGCAACGCCTGCCATACAACGCCTCAAAAGGTGCCATGCCGATACTCGAATGGAAGCTGTTATTATAAGCAAACTCTGCCAAGGGAACAAACTGATCCCAAAAACCTCCAAAGTCAAGAACACAGGCTCAAAGCATGTCCTCCAAAATCTGAATGGTCCTCTCGGACTGGCCATCTGTCTGAGGGTGGAAAGCGGTACTAAGATGAACCTCTGTACCCAAATCTCGCTGAATAGCCCTCCAGAACTGAGATGTGAACTGAGTGCCCCGGTCTGAAATGATAGAAGCTGGGACCCCGTGCAATCGAACAATCTCACGAAGGTAGATCTGAGCTAATCTCTCCGCGCCATAAGAAGTCTGAACCAGCAAGAAATGTGCTGACTTAGTCAGCCTATCAATAATCACCCATATGGAATCAAACCTATGAGAAGTACGAGGTAAACCAACAACGAAGTCCATAGTAATCCCTTCCCACTTCCACTCAGGAATGGGAAGTCGTTGCATCAAACCACCAGGTCTCATGTGCTCGAACTTAACCTGCTGACAATTCAAGCACCGAGATACGAAATCCGCTATATCCCGCTTCATACCACTCCACCAGTAAAGCAGCCTCAAGTCTCTATACATCTTTGTTGTGCCAGGGTGAATGGAGTATCTAGTACAATGTGCCTCATGAAGTACCAACTGAATCAAATCACTAATCCTCGGAACACAAAGGCGACTATCAAACCTCAGAACCCCATCTCAATCTAGAGTAGCCCGACTGGTCTCACCCTGAACAACCCGGTCACGAAGGCCACACAACTGCTGATCCTCAAACTGACGGCTATGAATCTGATCAATCAAAGTAGAACGAACCTTGACACTGGCGAGAACTCTGCTAGGATCCGACAAGTCAAGCCTAACCAGACGGTTAGCCAAGGAATGGATGTCCCAGGCCAATGGTCGCTCTGAACTGAAAGAGAAGCTAGGCTACCCATACTCACCGCCTTCCGGCTCAAGGCATCCGCTACCACGTTTGCCTTGCCCGGATGATACAGAATAGTAAAGTCATAGTCCTTCAGTAACTCGACCCATCTCTTCTGTCTCAAGTTCAACTCTCGCTGCCTCGTGATATACTGAAGACTACGGTGATCGGTGAAGATCTCACAGTGAACTCCATATAGGTAATGCCTCCAGATCTTGAGCGCGAAAACTACCGCCGCCAACTCTAAATATGAGTGGGGTAGTTGCGCTTGTGAACCTTCAGTTGCCTCGACGCATATGCTATTACTCGACCCTGCTGCATCAACACACAACCAAGACCAACCCCAGAAGCATCACAATACACGGAGAAGCTCTAACCCTCAACCGGCAAAGTCAAAACTGGAGCTGAAGTCAATAAGGCCTTAAGCCTCTGGAAGCTATCCTCACACTGGTCCGACCACTGAAATGGGACATCCTTTCTAGTCAGCATAGTTAAGGGTGCTGCTATGGAAGAAAATCCCTCAACGAACAGTCGGTAGTAACCTGCTAACCCAATAAAGCTGCGGACCTCAGTAACAGTAGTAGGTCTAGGCCACTCACAAACCACTGAAATCTTTCCCGGATCAACCCTAACCCAATCCTTAGACACCACGTGCCCTAGGAATGCAATTGATTCAAGCCAAAACTCGCACTTCGAGAACTTGGCATAAAGCCGATGATCTCTCAAAGTCTGGAGTATAACCCTCAAGTGCTGCTCATGCTCATCTCTACTACGCGAGTACACCAAGATGTTGTCTTAGAAACTATCACAAATGAGTCCAAATACGGGCCAAGAACCCTGTGCATCAAGTTCATAAAGGTTGTGGGGCCATTAGTCAACCCAAAAGACATCACCAGGAACTCATAATGGCCATAACCTATCCTGAATGCTGTCTTAGGGATGTCCTCCGCCCTAATCCTCAACTGATGGTAGCCAGACCTCAAATCAATCTTTGAAAACACGACTGAACCCTGAAGCTGGTCAAACAAGTCATCAATCCTCGGCATCGGATACCTATTCTTCATTGTCACCCTATTCAGCTGCCGATAATCAATACACATGCGCATCGCCATCCTCTTCTTCATGAAGAGAGCAGGAGCACCCTAAGTTGACACACTAGGTCTAATAAACCCCTTAGCTAATAGATCCTGGAGCTGCTCCTTAAGCTCCCTCAACTCAGCAGGAGCCATACGGTAAGGAGAAATAGAAATGGGCCTAGTGCCCGGCTCTAACTCAATAGCAAAATCAATATCTCTCTCAGGTGGAAGGCCTGGCAGGGTCGAAAGGAAACACATCGAGGAAGTATCTAACCACAGGAACGGACTCAGGAGAAAGTAGGGTCAGCACTAACATCTCGGACATATGCTAGATAAGCTAAACACCCACGGGAAATCAACTTCCTAGCTCGAAGACAAGAGATGATCCCAGATGGTGCATGGCTAACAGAACCCTGCCACACAACCGGGGATACACCGGGCACAGCTATGGTAATGGTCTTGGCATAACAATCCAAAACCACACGGTGAGGGGATAACCAGTCCATGCCCAGTATCACATCAAAATCTAGCATATCAAGAATCATCAAATCACCCCAAGTCTCTGAATCACCAATAGATAGCATACAAGATCTCACAATCCGATCCACTACTAAAGAATCTCCTACTGGGGTCGAAACAGAAACAGGAACAGATAATGGCTCACTAGCCAACCCCAAACAAGGCACAAAGTAGGCAGATACATATGAACAAGTGGATCCAGGATCAAATAAAGCCATAGCAGACTGATGGCACACAGAAATCATACCTGTAATCACAGCATCTGAGGCCTCTGCCTCTGGTCTCCTAGGGATCGCGTAAAACTGACGACGACCTCCTCCTGCCCGACCGCCATCCCTACCACCTGCTCTGCCACGTGGAGCACCACCTCTACTCTGACGACCACCCCCTCTAGACGGAGGCTGAACTGCTCGTAAAGGCTCAGCCAACTGAACTGTACCCTGCTGAGGGCAATCTCTAGCAAAATGACCCATCGCACCACAAGTAAAACAAGCCCCTGACGGCCTACTCAGTCGAGATGAACCAGCAGATCCAGTATGACCACCACAACCTGATGCCCCAGAAACTGTACCCCTCGAAGACTGGCCGCTATAGCCCTGATGGCTGCTCTGACCCTGCTCGAACTGGGTACTACCAAAAGTCTGAAGGGAAGCCTGAACCGGTCGGCTGGACAGACCTTGGTACTGCTATGGCTGATAACTCCAGCTCCACTGGCCAGGACCTCTACCGCCATATCTGGAACCACTATAGACACCCTGATATCGAGGCCTCTTATCTCTGGGCCCCTGATCATGTCGCTGTAAGTCCTCCACAGTGCGGGCATAGTCTACAATAGCCTGGAATGACCGACCACTGGCAATCAATATCTCAGCTGGCTACCTGATCTCTGGCCTCAAACCCCATACAAATCTGCGAATCCTATCTGCTCGGTAGGAATGATCATAGCTCCGAACGGTGCTAGCTGATGAAAATGGATCTCATACTCCGAGATAGTCGTAGACCCCTACACAAGGTGAGTAAACTGCTCCCTGCGACGCTCCCGATCACTCTGGGTAGGAACATGGCCATAAAGGCCTCATAAAACTCAGACCAGGTCAAAGGAGGTGACGACGGTGGTCTACAAGCAACCTGGGCCCTCCACCAAAAATTCGCTGGGCCCTCCAACTGATAGGTAGTATAACCAACCCCGTGAGTCTCCAACAAACCCAAATGATGCAACATCTCCTCACAGGTAGTAATAAAGTCATGTGGATCCTGTCCAGAAGTACCAGCAAACCTCGTAGGTGCTAACCTCAAAAACCTACCCAACGCCTTCTGCTCTGACTTTGTCATAGCTGGGCGAGGAGCAAGAGGCTGTGCAACTGATTGAACCGGAATGACCTCCGCACGGGGAGCCATAGTAGCAGGCTGCGCTCCTGAGCTCTATGCACCCATGGCTGCCCCCTGAGCGGATATCTGCGCTACCTCAGAAGGCCGCTCTCCAATCACACCCAAAAGTTGCAATAGTAATCCCCGAATATCTGGAGACTGAGCTGCGGCTGGAGCTGGCACAGAAGTGGGCACTGGAGCTGGTACTGGAGCTGGCACTGGGGCTGGTGGTACCTGGGCTGCCCCCTGATCCACATGCCGCTCGGGATCTATCTCCACTCTAGCAGCTCTAGCAGGTGCCACTGATCGAGGGCGTCCTCGACCCTTAGCTGGAGTGGGAGGCTCATCTCCGCGTAATGCCGATGATCTCATACGAACCATCTACGGAAGAATGAAGTAGAATAAATGAGATCTCCAGAAACTTCAAGGGTTCTACGCTCGACACAGAAGCAATGAAAGAGTCAAATTCCTAAAATGTCACTGTAGCCTCCCAAAGATTGAGTACGGACGTCTCCGCCCCGATCCGCAAAACTCTACTAGACATTGGCTCCTATACCGATGACACCGGTGAACCTAAAGCTCTGATACCAAGTTGTCATGACCCAATTTCTCGGTCATGATGGCACCTACAACCCCCGGTAGGAGAACCAATCCCCATAGCCCAGAACAGTTAGTAATGGGCTACTATCTAACAAATAAGAGAACAAGACGAAGAGAATAGATAAAAGGACTATAAATATATACATATGCGAAAACTAAACCAAACCCCAAGACCTGGTATCATAGTATAGAGCCAAAACTACATACATGGAGTGCAAACGATCCAAACAATATATACAGATGTCTCTGAATGGTAATAGAGTACATGAAGCAAAAGATAAAATAAAGCTCTCAGTCTGAAGTAGTCCCTAACAGATCTCCAAGCATGAATCACAGCGATCTAACGGCGATGGCCCATGCTAGGATCTGCACCCAAAGATGTAGGGGGGTAGGGGTGAGCACCAAATGCAAAGCATAAGGTACCCAGTAGGTATCATAGGCCGACTGGGCACATATAAGATAAAAGCGTAGTAACAGACAGAATAGAAGCAAGCAGTCATAGAAATCAACGAAAGGTACACAGGAACTAGCCCAGAGGGAAATCAATAGAACCACATGTGAGGCTAGTAAGCAGAATATACACACCATAGGCACAGGTGAAAGTAAGAAACAACGCACCTGGGGTCCTTGCAATAACAGTGTATACAAAATAAGTTACAAAATGGACGATATACCTGTAACCTCAAGTGTAAGAAGAAGAGAGAAAGAGTAATGATAGGCATGCTCAGAGACATGAATCAAACTCAACTAATCATATCAATCTCAAATCCAGAAACTAACAGTCTAGCAGTAACCAATTTCATACTTAACCGTAACAGGGAACAATTCTGTAAGTAAATAGCAAAAGTCTACCTACAGTCCCCCGGCCACCCATACAACCGAGGAACACAAATAAGTGAAAACAAACCCTCCGGCATCCCATACTACCGGAGCGTACAATCAACAAACAACAAACAAGGGTGGAGCCTCAACAATGAATGATATGATGCATGAAGATCTCAAGTGAAATGGTATCTCTGTATGTACCTCCTCCGGCGCCGATCCGGCCCAGCAGGTAGGTTCCATGGAAGGACACTGCCCGTATACCTCTACTCCGCCGTATACCCTTCCTCCGGCACACGCAGCCCGAAGCCCCAGGCCCGGATGGCAAGGTCCATGGAGGTCCCAGACCCCATACTAAAACTTAGTATCAAAACATGTCGTCCGGAAGCAAGTCCGGGTTCAAGATAGAGACCCAGTCTCGAATATGCATGCCCAGACCCTGTCCAGGACTAAAGTAGTAGGAAAATATCTCAAAACCCCTCCAAGGGTGCCCGGGCATAACCGGGTCTAAACAGTAGAAAGTCATCTCAGGTGCTCGGTCCGACCGAGGCTAAAAATCATCTCAAGTAGCAAGAAAACTCAACTAGTACTCCGGCCCTGCCGAGTCTAGCGTTAATCGTAAAACTGGTGATTTAAATCATAATTTTACTTTCCTTTATCCAGAAATATTCACAAGTTAAATCAAACCATTTCCAAATTATTTCCTTCAAAAACGGCCCCCCCGGGCCATGCAAGGTTTAGAAAATAGTGCCAGTAGGCCCGAAGCCAAAACCATAGTAAAACATGGATAAAACCTCTTTATATGCATGGAAATGGTATGATCACACACAATAGCTGCCCAGCAGCTCACAATCAACCTCTCGACCCTGCACAGGCCCACAGCTACTCAGCAAGCATACCCAG
>QJPP01006075.1:0-40017 GCA_003996215.1 Jaltomata sinuosa | reverse complement strand
TACTTCAGACTGAGGGTGAGCTCTTGGCGATCGGAGCTTAGCTTTAGTTTATCTTTTGCTTCATGTACTCTATTACCATTCAGAGACATCTGTATATATTGTTTTGGATTATTTGCACTCCATGTATGTAGTCTGGGCTCTATATTATGATACCAGGTCTTGGGGTTTGGTTTAGTTTCCGCATATGTATATATTTATATTCCTTTTATCCGTTTTCTTCGTCTTGTTGTCTTATTTGTTAGATAGTAGCCCATTACTAACTGTTCTGGGCTATGGGGATTGGTTCACCTACCGGGGGTTGTAGGTGCCATCATGATCGAGAAATTGGGTCGTGACAACTTGGTATCAAAGCTTTAGGTTCACCAGTGTCATCGGTATAGGAGCCAATGTCTACTAGAGTCCTACGGATCGGGGCGGAGACGTCCGTACTCAATCTTTGGGAGGCTACAGTGGCATTTTAGGAAATTCAACTCTTTCATTGCTTCTGTGTCGTGCGTACAACCCTTGAAGTTTCTGGAAATCTCATTTGTTCTACTTCATTCTTCCGCAGATGGTTCGTACGAGATCATCAGCGTCACGCGGAGATGAGCCTCCCACTCCAGCTAAGAATCGAGGACGCCCTCGAGCAGTGGCACCTGCTAGGGCTGCTAGAGTAGAGATAGAGCCCGAGCAGCATGTGGATCAGGGGGCAGCCCAGGTACCACCAGCTCCAGTACCAGCTCCAGTACCAGCTCCAGCCGCAGCTCAGTCTCCGAATATTCGGGGATTACTATTACAGCTTTTGGGTGTGATTGGAAAGCGGCCTTCTGAGGTAGCGCAGACATCCGCTCAGGGGGCAGCCCTGGTTGCAAAGAGCTCAGGAGCACAGCCTGCTACTATGGCTCCCCGTGCGGAGGTCATTCCAGTTCCATCTGTTGCACAGCCTCTTGCTCCTCGCCCAGTTATGACAGAGTTAGAGCAGAAGGCGTTGGGTAGGTTTTTGAGGTTAGCACCTCCGAGGTTTGATGGTACTTCTGGACAGGATCCACATAACTTTATTACTACCTGTGAGGAGATGTTGCATCATTTGGGTTTGTTGGAGACTCACGGGGTTGGTTATACTACCTATCAGTTGGAGGGCCCAGCGAAGTTATGGTGGAGGGCCCAGGTTGCTTGTAGACCACCGTTGTCACCTCCTTTGACCTGGTCTGAGTTTATGAGGCCTTTATGGACAAGTTCCTACCTCAGAGTGATCGTGAGCGTCGTAGGGAGCAGTTTACTCACCTTACGCAGGGGTCTACGACTGTCTCAGAGTATGATACCCGTTTTCATCAGCTAGCACCGTTCGGAGATATGATCATTGATGTGCCGCTATTTTACGGCACTTTCGACTCCTTTAAGCTAAGAACAATCGTACGTTTTCAAGCAACCATTGTCGTTTTTGATGTTTTTATGTTGTATTTTCAGGAAATGGAGACAAACATGGAAACAGAAGGAAATACGCGAAAAACGACATTCTGCCTAAGAGTGACGGCCTGAGTGACGGCCCGTCACACATGTGACGGTCCGTCACAGTGACCGTCACACCAAGGCAGCACCACTGCCTAGTGGTGACGGCCCAGGCGACGGTCCGTCAAGCCAGTGACAGACCGTCAGCCTAGCCGTCACACCTGGGCAGTCCGCTGCGCGGAATCCGGACGATTTTGGGATTTGTTTTCTAGACTCCTATAAATACCCAATGTTAGGTTTATTTTCATTATGCAATTAATAAAGCCTTTTACAATAGTTTTAGGAGAGATTTTAGTCAACTTGAAGATCAAGAAACACGTTTTTTACTTCTTGAATTCGTGTTCTTGAATCGTTTTTGGAATCTTGTTATTCTTGTTCTTGGATTATTGAGGATTGTTTTCAATACATTGTAAGGATTTCTTTTCTTTATTATGAACATGACTTTCTTCTATTCTTCTATAAGCATGATTAACTAAAACTCTCACAACTAGGGTTGTGGGAGCCATGGCAAACGTAGCAAGATAGATTCCGGGTAGCGACGGGTTCAAAATACATGTTGTCACGTTGTTAATCATTCGTTGTGTAACGTTTTCTAGTGGTTGCAAACATTAGAACATGCCTAGGTTTAATTTGCTTGAGTAAAGAGATTAAAACCGGGAAACTTGATTAACGACGAGGATTCGAGACTACCAACTCTCGTCTTATGATTAATGCTGTAACTAGATTAATCTACTTGATGTTTAGGATTGAAATCTAAAAGCACACCTTTTCAAGTTCGAGAGAATTGAAAAGTAAATTTGTCTATTTGGTTGAGAAACGTTTAGACGATACCATTAATTCAATCGCATCGTGACACGCATATAGAAAGAACCCCGTTAAGCCTAGAATCGACTTTAATATTAATGCCATGGTAAACACTTCCCTAGTTCTCTCTCTCCTATTGATTATCATTCATACGTTAAGTGTTTGTTTTGTTTACAAATATTGATCACAAAACCCCCCTATTTACCAGAAACTATTGACCATTAGTCACGTACTTCACTAAAGGCTTAATCTTCACCATATTCTCTATGGGATTCGACCCCAACCTTTGTTGGGTTCTATATTTGACTACGATCGCTTACGCTTCGTTAATTTGAGGTGTAGTTTGGGCGCTATCAAAAAGTGGCGCCGTTGCCGGGGAATACGGTTGTTAATTAAGTCTGGTGTGTTTATTTGACTTTTAGTCATACTTTCCTGCTTTACGTTTTTTTTTGTTGTTTTTGTTTTTGATAGGGTACAGAGTTGTGCATGCCAAGTACCCGGCGCTCGGGGGAATCAACATTACCTTACGACCCCGAGCTTGCTAGATCGTTAAGGCGGAATATGGCCGCACAACAAGAGGCAGCAATGCTCGCTGCAGAACTGCAGGCCCAACAAAATCTGAATGCTGGTGGTCTGCAGGACGATGTTATGCTGAATGATGAGGATATCGAGTTCTCCTATTGTGGAGACCCTGGCGGTCTCCAACATCATGTCAGAATCTGAGTCATATCGACTTCACAGGTATTCCTTTCTCTCACAGTTTTTAGCTTTCATATGGATGCATTGGGGACAATGCATGAGTCTAGGTTGAGGGTGTGGGGAAACCTGTGAGTCACCACCGAGGGTTTTTGTTGCCGTGTTTCTTTTCCCTCCGGTGTGCTATCTAGTAGAACCGGCATGTTTAGGTTGTTATTTTTTAAAAATTTTAGTGTCTATAGCAAGCATGGCGTTTTTTGTTGTTTAAAAATGAGGCCCCTTTAAAAAATTTCTGGTTTTGTACTTATGTTGAAACGATTGACTGTCTGGATCCTTGTATGTCATTGTGTGATTATGAGTAGAATGAGTATGCTTAAGCCGAGCGGTTGTTTGATAGTTGGTAGCGATATAGTTTCTTGGTGCCAAGTGTGTGTGAGATTTTTGTTATAAATTCGTACTCTGTGCATGCATCTAGAACTTGCCCGGTCTATTTTGTTAAGTTCGAAGTTTGGTTGCTTAGGAAAGGATCACAGGCCCTTTTTGTGTGCAGTCCACTTAACCTAAAAGACCGTCCAAATATAAATAATCCCTTGATCCCTGTTTGAGCCATGATTGACCTTATTCTTTCAATAACCTGTCACCGTCCCCGTTTAACTTTGAATCCCTATTTTGGCCCTAGTCCTTCCTTGGACATCGTGCACCTCAACGCAGACAATCAGCCTAAGTTGAGGGTGGCCACTATAGAGGTAAATCCTGTCTTGGCCCTGGTCCTGCCATGGAAATTGTGCACCTCAACACAGGCAATCAGCCTAAGTTGAGGGTGGCTACTACAGAGGTGAATGATAAGAAAAGAGGAGAGAGAAGATTGGTTGTGAATAGAATGAAAATTCGGGTGTGTGCCTAAGAAAAGAAAAATAAAAAGAAGTGAAAAAGATCGGAAAAGTAACAAAAAGAATTGTCAAAATAAAGAGGCCGCACCTGTAGCTAGAGAGAAGGAAATAAAAAGGTGAATAAGGATGGACAAAGTAAAGTTATGTGGTAAGAAGACATCGGTAGTTCCAAGGAGGGCTTAGTCACTAACCCCTAAATGTATCCTACCTGCACCTGAAGCCTCATTACAAGCCAAAACAAGTCCTGTAGTGATCCTGAGCGGCTTTCTGAAGAACCAAAATAGAATAGTAAGGGCAAGCCTATGGTATCGCATGTGCATTGTTTGAAATCGTTTGTGAGTGTGAGCGCTTACCTAGTCCCAAATCTTGTTTGTGGGATTTCTTTGTGGTGAGGGCACCAAGATGTCTGTATTGTCTATTGATTGTTAGGATAGCTGCGCGTGTGTATGCATAATATTCTATCATATCGGAATGACATGTTTGGATCCTTGCAAGTTAGTGTTTCATACATTTATGTGCTACGAGGGAGCTTGATTGAAAAAGATGTTGAATGACCATGAGTTGCCAGAGACACGAGTTTGTTTTCTTAGTGAGTCGTATTATTGTTTTGTGTCATGTTGCTTGAGGACAAGCGAACGTCTTAAGTTGAGAGTGTTGATGTGCCGCTATTTTACGGCACTTTCGACTCCTTTAAGCTAAGAACAATCGTACGTTTTCAAGCAACCGTTGTCGTTTTTGATGTTTTTATGTTGTATTTTCAGGAAATGGAGACAAACATGGAAACAGAAGGAAATACGCAAAAAATGACATTCTGCCTAAGAGTGACGGCCTGAGTGACGGCCCGTCACACATGTGACGGTCCGTCACATATGACCGTCAAGTGGAGGCCTTGCACTGTCTAAGGGTGACGGTCCAGGCGACGGTCCGTCAAGCCAGTGACGGTCCGTCAGCCTGGCCGTCACACCTGGGCAGTCCGCTACGCGGAATCCTGACGTTTTTGGGATTTGTTTCCTAGACTCCTATAAATACCCTATGTTAGGTTTATTTTATTATTATGCAATTAATAAAGCTTTTACAATAGTTTTAGGAGAGATTTTAGTCAACTTGAAGATCAAGAAACACGTTTTCTACTTCTTGAATTCGTGTTCTTGAATCGTTCTTGGGATCTTGTTATTCTTGTTCTTGGATTATTGAGGATTGTTTTCAATACATTGTAAGGATTTCTTTTCTTTATTATAAACATGACTTTCTTCTATTCTTCTATAAGCATGATTAACTAAAACTCTCACAACTAGGGTTGTGGGAGCCATGGCAAACGTAGCAAGATAGATTCCGGGTAGCGACGGGTTCAAAATACATGTTGTCACGTTGTTAATCATTCGTTGTGTAACGTTTTCTAGTGGTTTCAAACATTAGAACATGCCTAGGTTTAATTTGCTTGATTTAAGAGATTAAAACCGGGAAACTTGATTAACGACGAGGATTCGAGACTACTAACTCTCGTCTTATGATTAATGCTGTAACTAGATTAATCTACTTGATGTTTAGGATTGAAATCTAAAGCACACCTTTTCAAGTTCGAGAGAATTGAAAAGTAAATTTGTCTATTTGGTTGAGAAACGTTTAGACGATACAATTAATTCAATCGCATCGTGACACGCATATAGAAAGAACCCCGTTAAGCCTAGAATCGACTTTGTTATTAATGCCATGGTAAACACTTCCCTAGTTCTCTCTCTCCTATTGATTATCATTCATACGTTAAGTGTTTGTTTTGTTTACAAATATTGATCACAAAACCCCCCTATTTACCGAAAACTATTGACCATTAGTCACGTACTTCACTAAAGGCTTAATCTTCACCATATTCTCTGTGGGATTCGACCCCAACCTTTGTTGGGTTCTATATTTGACTACGATCGCTTACGCTTCGTTAATTTGAGGTGTAGTTTGGGCGTTATCAATCATTCCTTCCGAGGCAGATAGGATTCACAGATTTGTATAGGGTTTGAGGCCAGAGATCAGGCAGCCAGCTGAGATATTGGTCGCCAGTGGTCGGTCATTTCAAGCTATCGTAGACTATGCCCGCACTGTGGAGGACTTACAGCGACATGATCAGGGGTCCAGAGATAAGAGGCCTCGGTATCACGGTGTCTACAGTGGTTCCAGATATGGTGGTAGAGGTGCTGGCCAGTGGAGCCAGAGTTATCAGCCACAGCAGTACCAGGGTCAGTCCAGCCGACTGGTTCAGGCTTCCCTTCAGACCTTCGGTAGTACCCAGTTCGAGCAGGGTCAGAGCAGCCATCAGGGCTATGGAGGCCAGTCTTCGAGGGGTATAGTTTCTGGGGCATCAGGTCGTGGTGGTCATACGGGATCTGCTGGTTCATATCGACTGAGTAGGCCGTCAGGGGCTTGTTTTACTTGTGGTGCGATTGGTTATTTTCCTAGAGATTGCCCTCAGCAGGGTACAGTTCAGTTGGCCGAGCCTTTACGGGCAGTTCAGCCTCCGGCTAGATGGGGTAGTCATCAGAGTAGAGTTAGTGCTCCGCGTGGTAGAGCAGGTTGTAGGGATGGCGGTCGGGCAGGTGGAAGTCGTCGTCAGTTTTACGCGGTCCCTAGGAGACTGATAACACCCAAACTACACCTCTAATTAAAGAAGCGTAAGCGGTCGTAGTCAAATATAGAACCCAACTAGGTTGGGGTCGAATCCCACAGAGAATATGGTGAAAGTTCAAGTCTTTAGTGAAGTATGTGACTAATAGTCAATAGTTTCCGGTAAATAAATGGGGGGTTTTGTAATGAACAATAGCAAACAAAACAAATAATAACGTATGTGAAATAATAGTAGGAGAATGAACTAGGGAAGTGTTTACCATGGCGTTGGTAACAATGTCGATTCTAGGCTTAATCGGGTTCTTTTTATATGCGTGTCACGATGTGATTGAAGTAATGGTATCGTCTAAACGTCTCTCGACCAAATAAACAAATTTCCTTTTCTATTCTCTCGACCTCGAAAAGATGTGCTTTTTAGATTTCAATCCTAAACATCAAGTAGATTAATCTAGTTACAGCATTAATCATTAGACGAGAGTTAGTAGTCTCGAATCCTTGTTGTTAATCAAGTTTCCCGGTTTTAATCTCTTTACTCAAGCAAATTAAACCTAGGCATGTTCTAATGTTTGCAACCACTAGAAAACGTTAAATAACGAATGATTAACAACGTGACAACATACATATTGAACCCGTCGCTACCCGGAATCTATCTCGATACCTTAGCCATGGCTCCCACAACCCTAGTTGTGGGAGGTTTAGTTACTCATGCTAGTAGAAGAATAAAAGAAAGTCATATGCATAATAAAGAAAAGAAATCCTTACAATGTATTGAGAACAATCTTTAATTATTCCAAGAACAAGAAACCAAAGATCCCAAGAACGAATCAAGAACAAGATTTAGGAGAAGGAAACCGGGTGTAGCGCGTTTCCTCTCTCAAAACTCGCTCAAAAACTCCTAAAACTATTGGGAGAACTATTGTATATGAATGAATAATTAAAATAAAACTAACATAGGGTATTTATAGGAGTCTAGGAAACCAATCCCAAAAACGCTCGGATTCCGCGTCGCGGACTGCCTAAGTGTGACGGCCAGGGTGACGGACCGTCACAGGGTTGACGGACCGTCGCCTGGACCGTCACCCTTAGGCAGTGGTGCTGCCTTGGCTGCTGCCTTGGTGTGACGGTTTGGGTGACGGACCGTCACACCCTTGACGGACCGTCACCTGAACCGTCACTCTTATCCAGAATGCTCTTTTTCGCGTATTTCCTTCCGTTTCCATGTTTGTCTCCATTTCCTACAAATATAACATAAAAACATCAAAAACGACGACGGTTGCTTGAAAACGTACGATTGTTCTTAGTTAAAAGGAGTCGAAAGTGCCGTAAAATGGCGGCACATCAACACCCTCAACTTAAAACGTTCGCTTGTCCTCAAGCAACATGACATAAAAAAAAACAATACGACGACTCAACTAAAAAACAAACTCGTGTCTATAGCAACTCATGGTCATTCAAACTCATCTTCAATTTTAAATCAAGCTCCCTTATAGCACATAAATATATGAAACGCTAACTTGCAAGGATCCAAACATGTCATTCCGATATAATAGAACATTCTACATACACACGCGCAGCTATCCTAACAATCAATAGACAGTACAGAAATCTTGGTGCCCTCACCACAAAGAAATCCCACACACAAGATTTGGGACTAGGTAAGCGCTCACACTCACAAACGATTTCAAACAATGCACATGCGATACCATAGGCTTGCCCTTACTATTCTATTTCAGTTCTTCAGAAAGCCGCTCAGGATCACTACAGGACTTGTTTTGGGTTGTAATGAGGCTTCAGGTGCAGGTATGATACATTTAGGGGTTAGTGACTAAGCCCTCTTTGGAACCACCGACGTCTTATTACCACATAACTTTACTTTGTCCATCCTTATTCACCTTTTTTTTTATTTCCTTGTTTCTAGCTACAGATGCGGCCTCTTTATTTTGACAATTCTTTTTATTTCTTTTGTTAGGCACACACCCGACTTTTTATTCTATTCACAACCAATCTTTTCCATCCTCTTTTTCTTCTCATTCACCTCTGTAGTAGCCACCCTCAACTTAGGCTGATTGCCTGAGTTGAGGTGCACGATGTCCTTGGAAGGACCAGGGCCAAAACAGGGTTTACCTCTATAGTAGCCACCCTCAACTTAGGCTGTTTGCCTGGGCTGAGGTGCACGATGTCCAAGGAAGGACCAGGGCCAAAATAGGGATTCAAAGTTAAACAGGAACGGTGACAGGTTATTGAAAGAACAAGGTCAATTATGGCTCAAACAGGGATCAAAGGGATTATTTGCGTTTGGACGGTCTTATAGGTTAAGTGGACTGCACACAAAAAGGGCCTGTGATCCTTTCCTAAGCAACCAAACTTCAAACTTAACAAAATAGATGCATGCACAGAGTAAGAATTTCTATCAATAATCTCACACTCACTTGGCACCAAGAAACTATATCGCTACCAACTATCAAACAACCGCTCGGCTTAAGCATACTCATTCTAATCATAACCACACAATGACATTCAAGGATCCAGACAGTCAATCGTTTCAACATAAGTACAAAACCAGAAAAAAAAAATTTAAAGGGGCCTCGTTTTAGTTAACAAAAATGCCATGCTCATCACTATAGACACTAAAAAATTTAAAATAACAACCTAAACATGCCGGTTCTACTAGATAGCACACCGGAGGGAAAAGAAACACGGCAACAAAAACCCTCGGTGGTGACTCACAGGTTTTCCCACGAATTAATTAGACTATAATACAACAACACTTTATGGGTTGCCTCCCATACAGCGCCTGATTTAACGTCGCGGCACGACGCGGGTGTCTTGATTACTCAGACTTCATCAAGATACCCCAGACTTAATGAACAACCGTATGCACAACTATATACCCTATAATAAACAAAAACAACAAACAAAAATCAAAGCGGAAAAGTATGACTAAGAGTCAAATAAACACACCGGACTTAATAAACAACCGTATTCCCCGGCAACGGTGCCACTTTTTGATAACGCCCAAACTACACCTCTAATTAAAGAAGCGTAAGCGGTCGTAGTCAAATATAGAACCCAACTAGGTTGGGGTCGAATCCCACAGAGAATATGGTGAAAGTTCAAGTCTTTAGTGAAGTATGTGACTAATAGTCAATAGTTTCCGGTAAATAAAGGGGGGGTTTGTAATGAACAATAGCAAACAAAACAAATAATAACGTATGTGAAATAATAGTAGGAGAATGAACTAGGGAAGTGTTTACCATGGCGTTGGTAACAATGTCGATTCTAGGCTTAACCGGGTTCTTTCTATATGTGTGTCACGATGTGATTGAAGTAATGGTATCGTCTAAACGTCTCTCGACCAAATAGACAAATTTCCTTTTCTATTCTCTCGACTCGAAAAGATGTGCTTTTTAGATTTCAATCCTAAACATCAAGTAGATTAATCTAGTTACAGCATTAATCATTAGACGAGAGTTAGTAGTCTCGAATCCTTGTTGTTAATCAAGTTTCCCGGTTTTAATCTCTTTACTCAAGCAAATTAAACCTAGGCATGTTCTAATGTTTGCAACCACTAGAAAACGTTAAATAACGAATGATTAACAACCTGACAATACATATTGAACCCGTCGCTACCCGGAATCTATATCGCTACGTTTGCCATGGCTCCCACAACCCTAGTTGTGGGAGGTTTAGTTACTCATACTAGTAGAAGAATAAAAGAAAGTCATATGCATAATAAAGAAAAGAAATCCTTACAATGTATTGAGAACAATCTTTAATTATTCCAAGAACAAGAAACCAAAGATCCCAAGAACGAATCAAGAACAAGATTAAGGAGAAGAAACCGGGTGTAGCGCGTTTCCTCTCTCAAAACTCGCTCAAAAACTCCTAAAACTATTGGGAGAACTATTGTATAATGAATGAATAATGAAAATAAAACTAACATAGGGTATTTATAGGAGTCTAGGAAACCAATCCCAAAAACGCTCGAATTCCGCGTCGCGGACTGCCTAAGTGTGACGGCCAGGGTGACGGACCATCACAGGGTTGACGGACCGTCGCCTGGACCGTCACCCTTAGGCAGTGGTGCTGCCTTGGTGTGACGGTTTGGGTGACGGACCGTCACCTGAACCGTCGCTCTTATCCAGAATGCTCTTTTTCGCGTATTTCCTTCTGTTTCCATGTTTGTCTCCATTTCCTACAAATATAACATAAAAACATCAAAAACGACGACGGTTGCTTGAAAACGTACGATTGTTCTTAGTTAAAAGGAGTCGAAAGTGCCGTAAAATGGCGGCACATCAGAGACTAGAGGCAGAGTCCTCAGATGCTGTGATTACAGGTACGATTTCTGTGTGCCATCAGTCGGCTATGGCTTTATTTGATCCTGGATCCACTTGTTCATATG
The DNA here is from genome assembly GCA_003996215.1 of Jaltomata sinuosa. Lineage (NCBI taxonomy): Eukaryota > Viridiplantae > Streptophyta > Magnoliopsida > Solanales > Solanaceae > Jaltomata > Jaltomata sinuosa. The sequence continues at coordinate 29,121 of QJPP01006075.1, read as the reverse complement.
TATCTGCCTACTTTGTGCCTTTTTTGGGGTTGGCTAGTGAGTCATTATCTGTTCCTGTTTCTGTTTCGACCCCAGTAGGAGATTCTTTAGTAGTGGATCGGATTGTAAGATCTTGTATGCTATCTATTGGTGATTCAGAGACTTGGGGTGATTTGATGATTCTTGATATGCTAGATTTTGATGTGATACTGGGCATGGACTGGTTATCCTATCACCGTGTGGTTTTGGAATGTTATGCCAAGACCATTACCATAGTTGTGCCTGGTATATCCCCGGTTGTATGGCAGGGTTATGTTTGCCATGCACCATCGGGGATCATCTCTTGTCTTCGAGCTAGGAAGTTGATTTCCCGTGGGTGTTTAGCTTATCTAGCATATGTCCGAGATGTTAGTGCTGACCCTACTTCTCCTGAGTTTGTTCCTGTGAGTAGAGACTTCCTCGATGTGTTTCCTACCGACCTGCCAGGCCTTTCACCTGAGAGAGATATTGATTCGCTATTGAGCTAGAGTCAGGCACTAGGCCCATTTCTATTTCTCCTTACCATATGGCTCCTGCTGAGTTGAGGGAGCTTAAGGAGCAGCTCCAGGATCTGTTAGCTAAGGGGTTTATTAGACCTAGTGTGTCACCTTGGGGTGCTCCTGTTCTCTTCGTGAAGAAGAAGGATGGTCGATGCGCATGTTGTATTGTTATTGGCAGCTGAATAGGGTGAAGTGAAGATAGGTATCCGATGCGAGGATCGATGGATTTGATTTGACAGCTTCAGGGTTCGTCATGTTTTCGAAGATTGATTTTGAAGGTCTGGCTACCATCAGTTGAGGATAGGGGGAGGCCATCCCTAAGACAAGCATTCAGGAGCACGTTATGGCCATATGAGTTCCTGTGATGTCTTTTGGGTTTACTAATGCCGCAGCTTTATGACTTGTGAAAAGGGTTTTTGGGCGTATTTGGACTCATTTGTGAATAGTTTTTATAGCACGCATCTGGTAACTCCATAGTAGAGATGAGCATGGGCAGGTCACTTTGAGGTTTATACTCAGACTTTGATGAGATCATCGCTTTATGCCAAGTTCTCAAAGGTGGATTTTTTGGCCTTGAGTAGTTGCATTCCTAGGGCAGGTGGTGTCTAAGGATGGGCTTAGGGTGATCGTCGGGAAAGATTTAGCGGTTTGGCCAGTGCCTAGACCTACTACTTGTTATTGAGGTTCCTGCTAGCTTTTATGGGTTAGCCAGGTTACTACAGACGGTTCGTTGAGGGGATTTTCTTCCATAGGCAGACCATTGACTACTGCTGACTAGGAAGGATTATCCATTTCAGGGTCGTCAGTGTGAGGATAGCTTCCCGAGGCTTAAGGCCTTATTGACTTCAGCTCCAGTTTTGACCTTGCCGGTTGAGGGTCAGAGCTTCTCTGTGTATTGTGATGCTTCTGGGGTTGGTCTTGGTTGTGTGTTGATGCAGCAGGGTCGAGTAATAGCATATGCATCGAGGCAGCTGAAGGTTCATGAGCGCAACTACCCCACTCATGACTTAGAGTTGGCGGCGGTAGTTTTCGTGCTCAAGATCTGGAGGTATTACCTATATGGAGTTGACTGTGAGATCTTCACCGATCACCGTAGTCTTCAGTATATCACGAGTCAGCGAGAGTTGAACTTGAGACAGAGGAGATGGGTCGAGTTACTGAAGGACTATGACTTCACTATTCTGTATCATCCGGGCAAGGCAAACGTGGTAGCGGATGCCTTGAGCTGGAAGGCAGTGAGTATGGGTAGCCTAGCTTCTCTTTCAGTTTCAAAGTGACCATTGGCCTGGGACATCCAGTCCTTGGCTAACCGTTTGGTTAGGCTTGACTTGTCGGATCCTAGCAGAGTTCTCGCCAGTGTTGAGGTTCGTTCTACTTTGATTGATCAGATTCAGAGCCGTCAGTTTGAGGATCAGCAGTTGTGTGGCCTTCATGATCGGGTTGTTCAGGGTGAGACCAGTCGGGCTACTCTAGATTCAGATGGGGTTCTGGGGTTTGATTGTCGCCTTTGTGTTCCGGGGATTAGTGATTTGATTCAGTTGATACTTAATGAGGCACATTGTACTAGATACTCCATTCACCCTGGCACAGCAAAGATGTATAGGGACTTGAGACAGCTTTACTGGTGGAGTGGTATGAAGCGGGATATAGAGGAGTTTGTATCTCGGTGCTTGAACTGTCAGCAGGTTAAGTTCGAGCACATGAGACCTGGTAGTTTGATGCAGCGACTTCCCATTTCTGAGTGGAACTGGGAAGGGATTACTATGGACTTCGTTGTTGGTTTACCTCGTACTTCTCAGAGGTTTGATTCCATATGGATGATTGTTGATAGGCTGACTAAGTCAGCACATTTCTTGCCGGTTCAGACTTCTTATGGCATAGAGAGGTTAGCTCAGATCTACCTTCGTGAGATTGTTCGATTGCATGGGGTCCCAGCTTCTATCATTTCAGACCGGGGCACTCAGTTCACATCTTAGTTCTGGAGGGCTATTCAGCGAGATTTGGGTACAGAGGTTCATCTTCGTACCGCTTTCCACCCTCAGACAGATGACCAGTCCGAGAGGACCATTCAGATTCTGGAGGACATGCTTCGGGCCTGTGTTCTTGACTTTGGAGGTTCTTGGGACCAGTTTGTTCCCTTGGCAGAGTTTGCTTATAATAACAGCTTCCATTCGAGTATCGGCATGGCACCTTTTGAGGCTTTGTATGGTAGGCGTTGCAGATCACCGGTAGGTTGGTTTGATGGTTTTAGTTCTGGGCCACAGAGCATAGATTTGCTTCGAGATTCCTTAGATCGAGTCCGAGTGATTCAGGACAGACTTCGGGCAGCTCAGAGCAGGCAGAAGAGTTATGCTGATCGTTGGCTTCGTGCCTTGGAGTTTAGTGTCGGTGACTTGGTGTTTCTCCGTGTATTGCCCATGAGGGGCGTGATGAGATTTGGTAGGCGGGGCAAGCTTAGCCCCAGGTACATTGGGTCGTTTGAGATTCTTCAGAGGGTTGGTAGCGTTGCCTATCAGTTAGCCTTGCCTCCGATGTTTTCAGCTATACATCCTGTATTTCATGTTTCGATGTTGCGTCGGTATGTCCCAGATGAGTCTCATGTGTTGCAGTGGGATTCAGTTCAGTTGGGTGAGGGTTTAGCCTTGGTTGGAGAGCCGGCAACTATTTTGGCCAAAGATATCAGGAGATTGAGGTCTCGAGAGATCCCGGTTGTTAAGGTTCAGTGTAGGCACCGTCCAGTCGAGGAGGCTACCTGGGAGACCGAGAAAGATATGCGGGATCAGTATCCGCAGCTATTTTAGTATTCAGGTACCCCCTTGACCTTGATTTTCGAGGACGAAAGTCCTTTTTAGTAGTGGATGATGTAATGACCCTTCCGGTTATTTCCACATATTCGTTTTCCTTGAACCGTTAGAGCTTGTTGTAGCGGCCCCAAGTCACTTAGGGCTCGTCAGGACCGGTATTTTGGTGTGGGGTCCATTTGTTTGGTCGCATTATAAGTTTTGAAGTCAAGCAAGTCGGCAAAAGTTATCGTAAGTTCTTTAATAAATTTTCCAAACTTTGGGTAAAATGTCTCGGAGCTTTTGTCTCAATATATAAAGAGTTAGAAGTCCCCCAAAATACCAAATCGAAGGTCTACGAGTCTAGTTTCCAACGCATAAAACCTCACGTCCAACTGATCTCGGAGTAAAGAGTTATGACTGTTTTACCGCGGACTGTCTGGCCGAAAACTGGTTGCGAACCGGGTCGCGAACCGGGTCGTGTTAAACTCGATTTAAGCCTCAACTTCACGTTTTAAAACGCCATTTCAGTTCTGAAATAGTGAGAAAACATAAGGGAGGGTTCCAAGAGAGTTCTTTAGTATCTAAATCGTGCGATGGTGAGTTGCAAACTTAAATTTAAGAATTTTATTAACATCGCGTGTATTTGAAAATATTTTATTTAAAAGTTGAATTTGGTAAAAATTATATTATTATTACCCTTTCAAAATATTTTAAAGGTTTATAAAAAATATTTTTGTTGCGATATAATTGTATATGTATTTATTTTATAAGGTTTTTGTACATTGTAATATTTTAACGGAGATAGTAAATTTAGTTATGTTGAAATTTATTATTATAATATAGTAGGTTTTATTCGAAATAATTTTCTATGAATTATGATATATTTAAAAAGTTATATTTATTATACCACGAATTTATGCAATACCCAAATATTTATATAACGGAGTAGGCATTGAGGTGTTAAACAACCCCCACTTCCACGTAGAAGTGGAGGGGAGGGACACACAATGTGGTAGGCTGCCTAATCACTTAAATCATTTGAACAAATTTCAATGTTAAGTGTGCCTATTCACTTAAATCATTGGAACTAATTTCAATGTTAAATTGCTGCCAAGCTTTCAGAATACTTCGTTGGAACGTACTGTTGGTGCAAAATTACCATAGTTCATCATTCACTTGTCACATTAAAGGTTGAATCCAATAAGCAAGATCTTGATAATTTATTGGATCACCGAAAAGAAAATCGATTATCTACGTCAAGTTACTCAAGCCTAATTTTGAGTTTGATTTCATTTCAGAGTTTCTCGGAGCGGTTCGAGCGTGGACATCGTCATTCTAGCAGCTTGTCATCGGACGACAGGTAGGTTACGGTTTATTTTCCCTAGACTCCGCATATATAGAATAAAATTGTATTAATGGGCATCCTTGGGTTGGTTTATTAGGTTGGTACCACAGACTTCGACCGCTTTATTCATGTCCGCCTACTTTTGTTCCTCCGTTGCTTGTAGTACTTGCCGATATATTTTATTTACCCTTGTGGTCCTGTGAGGCCTTGTTGACTCTGGAACATAGAAGGTGGGATTTTGGGAATGTCCGCGAGTTCCGGGCATAGAATTATCCTTCTAGGCTGGTTATGCTTGTTGAGTAGTTGTGGGCCTGTGCAGGGTCGATAGGTTGATTGTGAGCTGCTGGGCAGCTATTGTGTTTGATCATACCATTTTCATGCATATAAAGAGGTTTTATACATGTTTTACTACAGTTTGGGCTTCGGGCCTACTGGCACCATTTTCTAAACCTTGCATGGCCCCGGGGGCCCGTTGTTTATGGAAATAGTTTGGAAATGGTTTGATTTAACTTGTGAGTATTCTTGGGTAAAATAAATTAAATTATGTTTTAAATCATCAGTTTTACGATTAACGCTAGACTCGACAGGGCCGGGGTGCTAGTTGAGTTTTTTTGTTACTTGAGATGATTTTTAGCCTCGGTCGGACCGACCACCTGAGATGACTTTCCACTGTTTAGACCCGGTTATGCCCGGGCACCCTTGGAGGGGTTTTTTTGAGATATTTTCCTACTACTTTAGTCTTGGACAGGGTCTGGGCATGCATATTCGAGACTGGGTCTCTATCTTGATACCGGACTTGCTTCCGGACGACATGTTTTGATACTGAGTTTTAGTATGGGGTCTGGGACCATGGACCTTGCCATCCGGGCCAGGGGCTACGGGCTGCGTGTGCCGGATGAAGGGTATACGGTGGAGTAGAGGTATACGGGCAGTGTCCTTCCATGGAACCTACCTGCTGGGCCGGATCGGCGCCGGAGGAGGTACATACAGAGATACCATTTAACTTGAGATCTTCATGCATCATATCATTCATTGTTTGAGGCTACACCCTTGTTTGTTGTTTGTTGATTGTACGCTCTGGTAGTATGGGATGCCGGAGGGTTTGTTTTCACTTGTTTGTGTTCCTCGGTTGTATGGGCGGCCAAGGGACTGTAGGTAGACTTTTGCTATTCACTTACAGAATTGTTCTCTAGTATGGATAAGTATGAGATTGGTAACTGCTAGACTGTTAGCTTCTGGATTTGAGATTGATATGATTAGTTGAGTTTGATTCATGTCTCTGAGCATGCCTATCATTACTCTTTCTCTCTTCTTCTTACACTTGAGGTTACCGGTATACCGTCCATTTCGTAAACTTATTTTGTATACACTATCATTGCAAGGACCCCAGGTGCGTTATTTCTTACTTTCACCTGTGCCTATGGTGTGTATATTCCGCTTACTGGCCTCACATGTGGTTCTGTTGATTTCCCTCTGGGCTAGTTCCTGTGTACCTTTCGTTGATTTCTGTGACTGTTTGCTTCTATTCTGTCTGTTACTACACTTTTATCTTATATGTGCCCAGTCGGCCTATGATACCTACTGGGTACCTTATGCTTCGCATTTGGTGCTCACCCCTACCCCCTGCATCTTTGGGTGCAGATCCTAGCATGGGCCATCGCCGTTAGATCGCTGTGATTCGTGCTTGGAGATCTGTTGGGGACTACTTCAGACTGAGGGTGAGCTCTTGGCGATCGGAGCTTAGCTTTAGTTTGTCTTTTGCTTCATGTACTCTATTACCATTCAGAGACATCTGTATATATTGTTTTGGATTATTTGCACTCCATGTATGTAGTCTGGGCTCTATACTATGATATCAGGTCTTGAGGTTTGGTTTAGTTTCCTCATATGTATATATTTATAGTCCTTTTATCCATTCTCTTCGTCTTGTTCTCTTATTTGTTAGATAGTAGCCCATTACTAACTGTTCTGAGCTACGGGGATTGGTTCACCTACCGGTGGTTGTAGGTGCCATCATGACCGAGAAATTGGGTCATGACAATACCGGTGGACGCACATATCAAACAAAATCCATGGACTACAACACACGAAAAAATTGAAAAATCCCTATTTCCCGTTCTGGGCCACGTTTGAAATCCTAAAACCCCACGTTTGCCCCTCCTAACCAACGCGCGCCATTAAAGAGGTCGTTGCGGATGCCCACAAAAAATTTCGGCCAAAATACCGCCGGACGCACATATCACACAAAATCCATGGACTATAACACACGAAAAAACTGAAAAATCCCTATTTCACGTTCCGGGCCACGTTTGAAATCCTTAAACCCCACGTTTGCCCCACCGAACCAACGCGCGCCATTAAATAGGTCATTGCGGACGCCCACGAAAAATTTCGGCCAAAATACCGTCGGACGCACATATCACACAAAATCCATGGACTGTAACACACGAAAAACCAAAAAATCCCTATTTTCCGTTCCAGGCCACGTTTGAAAATCTAAAACCCCGCGTTTTCCCCACCGAACCAACGCGCGCCATAAAATAGGTCGTCTCAAATGCCAACAAAAAATTTCGGCCAAAATACCGCCGGACGCACATATCACACAAAATCCATGGACTGTAACACACTAAAAAACCAAAAAATCCCTATATCCCGTTCCGGGCCACGTTTGAAATCCTAAAATCCCACGTTTTCCCTCCGAACCAACGCACGCCATTAAAAAGGTCATCGCGGACGCCCGCAAAATATTTTGGCCAAAATACCGCCGGACGCACATATCACACAAAATCCATGGACTATAACACACGAAAAAAATAAAAAAAACGAAAAAATCCCTATTTCCCATTCCGGGCTACGTTTGAAATCCTAAAACCCCACGTTTGTCCCTCCGAATTAACGCACGCCATTAAATAGGTCGTCGCGTATGCCCACAAAAAATTTCGGCCAAAATACCGCCGGACGCACATATCACACAAAATCTATGGACTATATAATACGAAAAAACTGAAAAATCCTTATTTCTCTTTCCGGACCACGTTTGAAATCCTAAAAACCCATGTTTTCCCCTCCGAACCAACGCGCGCCATTAAATAGGTCGTCGCGGATGCCCACGAAAAATTTACTCCAAAATACCTCCGGACGCACATATCACACAAAATCCATGGACTTAACACACGAAAAATACGAAAAATCCCTATTTCCCATTCCGGGCCACGTTTGAAATCTTAAAATCCCATGTTTGCCTCTCCAAACCAACGTGCGCCATTAAATAGGTCGTCGCGGAGGCCCACGAAAAATTTCGGCCAAAATACCGTCGGACGCACATATCACACAAAATCCATGGACTATAACACACAAAAAACTGAAAAATTCTTATTTCCCGTTCCGGACCATGTTTGAAATCCTAAAACCCCACGTTTGCCCATCCGAACCAACGCGCGCCATTAAATAGGTCGTCGCGGACGCCCACGAAAAATTTCCTCCAAAATACCTCCGGACGCACATATCACACAAAATCCCTGGACTATAACACACGAAAAAACTGAAAAATCCCTATTTTCCGTTCCAGGCCACGTTTGAAATCCTAAAACCCCACGTTTTCCCCTCTGAACCAACACGCGCCATTAAATAGGTCATCGCAGACGCCCACAAAAAATATCAGCCAAAATACCGCCGGACGCACATATCACACAAAATCCATGGACTATATAACACACGAAAAAACCGAAAAATCCCTATTTCCCATTCCGGGCCATGTTTGAAATCCTAAAATCCCACGTTTGCCTCTCCAAACCAACGCACGCCATTAAATAGGTCGTCGCGGACGCCCACGAAAAATTTCGGCCAAAATACCGCCGGACGCACATATCACACAAAATCCATGGACTATAACACACAAAAAAACCGAAAAACACCTATTTCCCATTTTGGGCCACGTTTGAAATCCTAAAACCCCACGTTTGCCCTTCCGAACCAACGCGCACCATTAAATGGGTCGTCGCGGATGCCCACGAAAAATTTCGGCCAAAATACCGCCGGACGCACATATCACACAAAATCCATGGATTATAACACACGAAAAAACTGAAAAATCCCTATTTCTCGTTCCCGGCCACGTTTGTAATCCTAAAACCCCACGTTTGCCATTAAATAGGTCATCGCGGACGCCCAGGAAAATTTTCCTACAAAATACCTTCGGAGGCACATATCACACAAAATCCATGGACTTAACATACGAAAAACCGAAAAATCCTTATTTTCCGTTTCGGGCCACGTTTGAAATCCTAAAATCCCACGTTTGCCTCTCTGAACCAACGCGCGCCATTAAATAGGTCATCGCGGACGCCCACGAAAACTTTTGGCCAAAATACCGTCGGACGCACATATCACACAAAATCCAACAACAACATACCCAGTATATTCCCACAAAGTGGGGTATGGGGATGGTGAGATGTACGCAGACCATACCTTTACTCCAGAATGAAGTAAAGAGGTTGTTTCCGATAGACCCTCGGCTCAAAGAAATCCAGGAGATATAACCAATAAACAAAACAATAGATAAAACAAAACTATACTACTACAAAATAATATAAAAATCTAGCTACACAAGGCACTAGCAAGTAACTGGCGCAGAAGAAACAAAAGCTACAAGCGTAGCCTTTCAACTACTAAAAGGACAACAAAACCCCGCACTCCTCCCTACAAAGAAACCAACCAACCTACTAACCTACAACCCTAAACTGAGCCCTCCACGCCTTCCTATCTAAGGTCATGTCCTCGGTAAGCTGCAAATGCGCCAAATCCTACCTGATCACCTCTCTCCAATATTTCTTCGGTCTACCACGACCTCTCTTAAACCCATCCATAGCCAGCCTCTCACACCGCCGCACAGAGGCCTCTGAACCTCTCCTCATCACATGCCCAAACCATCACAACCTCCCTTCCCGCATCTTATCTTCCACGGAAGACACTCCCACCTTCTCACGAATATCCGCATTCCTAAGCCTATCCCTCATAGTAAACCCACACATCCAGCGCAACATCCTCATCTCATCCACCTTCATCTTCTGAACGTGAGAGTTCTTGACCGGCCAACACTCCACCCCATACAACATAGCCGGTCTAACTGCTGCTCTGTAGAACTTGCCTTTCAGTTTGAGAGGCACCTTTTTATCACACAAGACCCCGGATGCGAGCCGCCATTTTATCCACCCTGCACCAATCCGATGGGTCACATCCTCGTCAATCTCACCATTACCCTGGATAATAGACCCAAGGTACTTGAAGCTATCTCTTTTTCGGATGACATGCGCGTCAAGCCTCACTTCCACGTCGGTCACATATGTCCCCTCACTGAACTTGCACTCCACATATTCCGCCTTGGTCCTACTCAACCTAAACCCTTTAGACTCCAGGGTCTTTTTCCAAACCTCCAATTTGTCGTTAACTCCTTCGCGGGTCTCCTCAATCAAAACTACGTTGTCCGCAAATAACATACACCAGGGTACCTCACCTTGAATTTGTCGCGTCAACACATCCATCACCAAGGCAAATAAAAAGGGGCTAAGGGACGATCCCTGGTGCAATCCCATCCCCACATGGAAATGCTCGGAATCTCCCCCCGCTGACCTAACTCGAGTCTTTGCGCCATCGTACATGTCCCTAATCACCTTAGTGTAAGCCATGGGCACCCCCCTGACCTCCAAGCACCTCCAAAGAACCTCCCTGGGTACTCTGTCGTAAGCCTTTTCTAGGTCGATAAACACCATAAGCAAATCCTTCTTCCTCTCCCTATACTGCTCCACCAATCTCCTCACGAGATGAATAGCCTCAGTAGTCGACCGTCCTGGCATGAAACCGAACTGATTCTCAGAAATAGTCACAATTCCTCTTAACCTCAACTCCACAACTCTCTCCAAGACCTTCATGGTGTGACTCAACAACTTGATACCCCTATAGTTGTTGCAATTTTGGATGTCACCCTTATTCTTGTACAATGGAATCATCGTGCTCCATCTCCAAGCTCCGGGCATCTTCGCCGTCCTGAAAATAACATTGAACAACCCCGTCAGCCATTACATCCCTACGTTGCCCGTACATTTCCAAAAAACCACCGAAATTTCATCAGGTCCGACGGCTCTACCCATATGCAACCTACGAATAATACCTCTCACCTCCTCTACCCTAAAATGCCTACAATAACCATAGTCACAGCGCCTCTCCGAGTGCTCTAACTCTCCCAACACAATGCCTCCGTCGCCCTCTTCATTTAGGAGCCGATGGAAATAAGTCTGCCATCTCTTCCTAATGAGCACATCCTCCACCAACACTTTACCATCCTCGTCTTTGATGCACTTCACCTGATCAAGGTCCCGGGCCCTCCTCTCCCTAGCCTTGGCTAGCCTAAACAACTTCTTATCTCCACCTTTACCTTCCAAAGCAACGTATAAGCTCTCGAAAGCTGCATTCTTAGCCGCCATAACCGCCAACTTAGCCTCTCTCCTAGCTATCTTGTACTTCTCCCTACTCTTGCGCTTCTCCTCCTCATCCTTACTTTCAGCCAACTTCGCGTACGCCCTTTTTTTTGCCTCCACCTTCCCTTTTACTTCTCCATTCCACCACCAATCCCCTCGATGCTTTTCAGAGCGGCCTCTCGAGACACCTAACACCTCACTAGCTGTCTCCCTTATGCAGCTAGAAGTCGCCTCCCACATACTATCCGCATCTCCTCTGCTATCCCACGCCTTCGAGGTCATCAACTTCAACCCTATTTCTATGGCACTACCCATAGTCAAGCTACCCCATCTAATTCTCGGCCGATCATCCACCCTCTTCTTTCTTCTCTCCTGTCTAATCTCCAAGTCCATCACCAAGAGCTTATGTTGGGTCGAAAGGTTCTCACTCGGTATTACCTTGCAGTCTTTACACAGACCTCTATCCCCCTTCCTAAGGAGCAAAAAATCAATTTGCGTCTTGGCCACCGAACTACGAAAGGTAACCAAATGCTCCTCTTTTTTTGGGAAGCTCGAATTTGCTACCCACAACCCAGAGGCTCTAGCAAAATCCAATAGGGACGCCCCTCCTGCGTTCCTCTCCCCGAAACCAAAACCTCCATGCACCTCAGCGTAACCCCCAGCGGATGACCCGATGTGCCCATTGAAATCCCCACCTATGAAAATATTCTCAGAGTTTGGTACCCCTCTCACCACCTCGTCCAACGCCTCCTAAAAGCCCGCCTTCTCCTCCTCCTCCAAACCCGCGTGGGGCGCGTAGGCACTAATAATATTCAGAGTAGAACCTCCAACGACTAACTTGATCAATATCATCCTATCGTTGACCCTCGCGACCTCAACCACATGCTCCCGAAGCTCCTCATCAACTAAGATGCCCACGCCATTCCTATTCCTAACGCCTCCCGAGTACCACAACTTATACCCATCCACTACCCGGGCCTTAGTGCCCACCCATTTAGTCTCCTGGACACAAGCTATGCTAATCCTTCTCTTCCTAAGACTCTTGACTAACTCTACGGACTTACCGGATAAAGTTCCTATATTCCAAGACCCTACTCGCAACCTAGAGGCACCCTTGGCCCACTTACCCCTCCTACCTCCCACCCCCGGCCCCGACCCCGACCCCGACCCCTAATCCGACCCCGACCCTGACCCCGACCCCAACCCCGACCCCGACCCCGACCCCGACCCCGAACCGCTCTGATGACATGACCCTAGCCTCCCATCAACCAACAAAGCCACTAAGTAAAGGAAAACTACACAGGGAAAAGGACCAGACTACTGCTACACAATCCAAAAGCAAAAAAGAAGGGAAAAGGCACAAAGTAACACAACAACTAGCAAACAATCTCAAAAATCCAACAGACGACTAACAACTTCTCAAAATTGAAACTGGTTGCAAAGAAAACGAAGAAGTAAAAGACTAGGACAAATAGAGATAAAGGTGAAGAGAGCACCGGGATATATCTAGCGAAGAAGAGGCGCTGGCTTGCTTGGTGTGGCAGATTCCGGCAAAATGAGGTGACGAAACTGGTCGCCGGAATCTTGTTGGCGCCTTAATCGTATTGCACGCTCGGTCCTGCAAGAAGAAGAGAGAACAAAATAAAGAAACGAAAAGAAACGAAAAAGAATCGGCGGCGCTTCTGGCCGGAGTTGCGGCGCCGTTCGTCAGAGCAGGCGCTGGGGCAGTGAGACCAGCGCTCGACGGCAGACGTCGGCGGCAGCTGGCGACGGTGGCGTTAACCTTTGGGTCTGAATAGATCCGCTCAGATCTGGGACGCCAAACAGATCGGAGACGTCACCGGAGAAGAGAGACGGAAGCGGCAAAGTTCGCGGCGTTGAGTTGGGTTGACCATGGACTATATATAACACACGAAAAAACAAAAACATCCTTATTTCCCGTTCCGGGCCACGTTTGAAATCCTAAAACCCCACGTTTGTCACTCCGAACCAACACGTGCCATTAAATAGGTCGTCGCGAACGCCCACAAAAATTTTCCTCCAAAATATCGCAGGACGCACATATCACACAAAATCCATGGACTATAACACACGAAAAAACCAAAAAACCCCTATTTCCCATTCCGGGCCACGTTTGAAATCCTAAAACCCCATGTTTGCCCCACTGAACCAACGCGCGCCATTAAACAGGTCGTCGCGGATGCCCGCAAAAAAGTTCGGCCAAAATACCGCCGAACGCACATATCACACAAAATCCATGCACTATAACACACGCAAAAACTGAAAAATCCATATTTCCCATTTCGGGCCACGTTTGAAATCTTAAAACCCCACTTTTGCCCCTTCGAACCAACGCGCGCCATTAAATAGGTCGTCGCAAATGCCCCCGAAAAATTTCCTCCAAAATACCGCCGGACGTACATATTACACAAAATCCGTGGATTATAACACATGAAAAAACCGAAAAATCCCTATTTCTCGTTCCCGGCCACGTTTGTAATCCTAAAACCCCATGTTTGCCCCTCCGAACCAACGCGCGCCATTAAATAGGTCGTCGCGGACGCCCAGGAAAATTTTCCTCCAAAATACCTTCGGAGGCACATATCACACAAAATCCATGGACTTAACACACGAAAAATCGAAAAATCTCTATTTTCCATTTCGGGCCACGTTTGAAATCCTAAAATCCCACGTTTGCCTCTCTGAACCAACGCGCGCCATTAAATAGGTCATCGCGGACGCCCACGAAAAATGTCGGCCAAAATACCGTCGGACGCACATATCACACAAAATCTATGAACTATATATATCACACAAAAAATAGAAAAATCCTTATTTCCCGTTCCGGGGCACGTTTGAAATCCTAAAACCCCACGTTTGTCCCTTCGAACCAACACGTGCCATTAAATAGGTCGTTGCGGACGCCCACGAAAAATTTCCTCCAAAATACCGCAGGACGCACATATCACACAAAATCCATGGACTATAACACACGAAAAAACTGAAAAACCCCTATTTCCCGTTTCGGGCCACGTTTAAAATCCTAAAACCCCACGTTTCACCCTATGAACCAACGCGCGCCATTAAATAGGTCGTCGCGGATGCCCACGAAAAATTTCGGCCAAGATACCGCCGAACGCACATATCACACAAAATCCATGGACTATGACACACGAAAAAACTGAAAAATCACGATTTCCCGTTTCAGGCCACATTTGAAATCCTAAAACCCCACTTTTGCCCCTCCGAACCTACGCGCGCCATTAAATAGGTCGTCGCAAATGCCCCCAAAAAATTTCCTCCAAAATACCGCCGGACGTACATATCACACAAAATCCATGGACTATAACACACGAAAAAATCAAAAATTCCCTATTTCCCATTCCGGGCCACGTTTGAAATCCTAAAACCCCACGTTTGCCCCTCCGAACCAACGCGCGCATTAAATAGGTCCTCGACGCCCACGAAAAATTTCGGCCAAAATACCGGCGGACGCACATATCACACAAAATCCATGGACTATAACACACGAAAAAACCGAAAAATCCCTATTTCACGTTCCGGGCCACGTTTGAAATCCTAAAACCCCACGTTTTCCCCACCGAACCAATGCGCACCATTAAATAGGTTGTTGCGGAAGCCCACGAAAAATTTTGGCCAAAATACCGCCGGACGCACATATCACACAAAATCCATGGACTGTAACACACGAAAAAACCAAAAAATCCCTATTTCCCGTTCCAGGCCACGTTTGAAATTCTCAAACCCCACGTTTTCCCCTCCGAACCAACGCGCGCCATAAAATAGGTCGTCTCAAATGCCCATGAAAAATTTCGGCCAAAATACCGCCGGACGCACATATCACACAAAATCCATGTACTGTAACGCACTAAAAAACCAAAAAATCCCTATATCCCGTTCCGGGCCACGTTTGAAATCCTAAAACCCCACGTTTGCCCCTCCGAACCAACGCGCGCCATTAAATAGGTCGTCGCGGACGCCCGCAAAATATTTTGGCCAAAATACCGCCGGACGCACATATCACACAAAATCCATGGACTATAACACACAAAAAAATGAAAAATCCCTATTTCCCGTTCCGGGCTACGTTTGAAATCCTAAAACCCCACGTTTGCCGCTCCGAATCAACTTGCGCCATTAAATAGGTCATCGCGGATGCCCACAAAAAATTTCGGCCAAAATACCGTCGGACACACATATCACACAAAATCTATGGACTATATAACACGAAAAAACCGAAAAATCCCTATTTCCCTTTCCGGACCACGTTTGAAATCCTAAAACCCCACGTTTGCCCCTCCGAACCAACGCGCGCCATTAAATAGGTCGTCGCGGATGCCCACGAAAAATTTCCTCCAAAATACCTCCGGACGCACATATCACACAAAATCCATGGACTATAACACACGAAAAAAACGAAAATCCCTATTTCCCGTTCCGGGCTACGTTTGAAATCCTAAAACCCCACGTTTGCCCCTCCGAATCAACGCGCGCCATTAAATAGGTCATCGCGGATGCCCACGAAAAATTTCGGCCAAAATACCGTCGGACGCACATATCACACAAAATCCATGGACTATATATAACACACGAAAAAACAGAAAAATCCTTATTTCCCGTTCCGGGCCACGTTTGAAATCCTAAAACCCCACGTTTGTCCCTTCGAACCAACACGTGCCATTAAATAGGTCGTCGCGGACGCCCACGAAAAATTTCCTCCAAAATACCGCAAGACGCACATATCACACAAAATCCATGGACTATAATACACGAAAAAACTGAAAACCCCTATTTCCCGTTCCGGGCCACGTTTGAAATCCTAAAACCCCACGTTTGCCCCTATGAACCAACGCGCGCCATTAAATAGGTCGTTGCAGATGCCCACGAAATATTTCGGCCAAAATACCGTCGAACGCACATATCACACAAAATCCATGGACTATAACACACAAAAAAACTGAAAAATCCCTATTTCCCGTTTCGGGCCACATTTGAAATCCTAAAACCCCACTTTTGCCCCTCCGAACCTACGCGCACCATTAAATAGGTCGTCGCAAATGCCCTCGAAAAATTTCCTCCAAAATACCGCCGGACGTACATATCACACAAAATCCATGGACTATAACACACGAAAAAATCAAAAATTCCCTATTTCCCATTCCGGGCAACATTTGAAATCCTAAAACCCCACGTTTGCCCCTCCGAACCAACGCGCGCCATTAAATAGGTCGTCGCGGACGCCCACAAAAAATTTCGGCCAAAATACCGGCGGACGCACAAATCACACAAAATCCATGGACTATAACACACGAAAAAACCGAAAAATCCCTATTTCCGTTCCGGGCCACGTTTGAAATCCTAAAACCCCACGTTTTCCCCACCGAACCAACGCGCACCATTAAATAGGTCGTCGCAAATGCCCCCGAAAAATTTCCTCCAAAATACCGCCGGACGTACATATCACACAAAATCCATGGACTATAACACACGAAAAAATCAAAAATTCCCTATTTCCCATTCCGGGCAACATTTGAAATCCTAAAACCCCACGTTTGCCCCTCCGAACTAACGCGCGCCATTAAATAGGTCGTCGCGGACGCCCAAAAAAAATTTTGGCCAAAATACCGGCGGACGCACATATCACACAAAATCCATGGACTATAACACACGAAAAAACCGAAAAATCCCTATTTCACGTTCCGGGCCACGTTTGAAATCCTAAAACCCCACGTTTTCCCCACCGAACCAACGCGCACCATTAAATAGGTCGTCGCAAATGCCCCCGAAAAATTTCCTCCAAAATACCGCCGGACGTACATATCACACAAAATCCATGGACTATAAAACACGAAAAAACCAAAAAATCCCTATTTCCCGTTCCGGGCCACGTTTGAAATTCTAAAACCCCACGTTTTCCCCTCCAAACCAACGCGCACCATAAAATAGGTCGTCTCAAATGCCCACGAAAAATTTCCTCCAAAATACCTTCGGAGGCACATATCACATAAAATCCATGGACTTAACACACGAAAAATCGAAAAATCCCTATTACCCGTTCCGGGCCACGATTGAAATCCTAAAATCCCAAGTTTGCCTCTCAAAACCAACGCACGCCATTAAATAGGTCGTCGAGGATGCCCACGAAAAATTTCGGCCAAAATACCGCCGGACGCACATATCACACAAAATCCATGGTCTATAACACACAAAAAAACCAAAAGACACCTATTTCCCGTTTCGGGCCACGTTTGAAATCCTAAAACCCCACGTTTGCCCCTCCAAACCAACGCGCACCATTAAATCGGTCATCGCGGACGCCCACAAAAAAGTTCGGCCAAAATACCGCCGGACGCACATATCACACAAAATCCATATATAATAACAGTCGAAAAAACCGAAAAATCTCTATTTCTCGTTCCCGGCCACGTTTGTAATCCTAAAACCCCACGTTTGTCCCTCCGAACCAACACGCGCCATTAAATAGGTCGTCGCGGATGCCCACGAAAAAATTCCTCCAAAATACCTCCGGACGCACATATCACACAAAATCAATGGACTATAACACACGAAAAAAATGAAAATCCCTATTTCCCGTTCCGGGCTACGTTTGAAATGCTAAAACCCCACGTTTGCCCCTCCGAATCAACGCGCGCCATTAAATAGGTCGTCGCGGATGCCCACAAAAAATTTCGGCCAAAATATCGTCGGACGCACATATCACACAAAATCCATGGACTATATATAACACAGGAAAAAACAGAAAAATCCTTATTTCCCGTTCCGGGCCACGTTTAAAATCCTAAAACCCCACGTTTGTCCCTTCGAACCAACACGTGCCATTAAATAGGTCGTCGCGGACACCCACAAAAAATTTCCTCCAAAATACCGTAGGACGCACATATCACACAAAATCCATGGACTATAACACACGAAAAAACTGAAAAACCCCTATTTCCCGTTCTGGGCCACGTTTGATATCCTAAAACCCCACGTTTGCACCTATGAACCAACGCGCGCCATTAAATAGGTCGTCGCGGATGTCCACGAAAAATTTCGGCCAAAATACCGTCGAACGCACATATCACACAAAATACATGGACTATAATACACGAAAAAACTGAAAAATCCCTATTTCCCGTTTCGGGCCACATTTGAAATCCTAAAACCCCACTTTTGCCCCTCCGAACCTACGCGCGCCATTAAATAGGTCATCGCAAATGCCCCCGAAAAATTTCCTCCAAAATACCGCCGGACGTACATATCACACAAAATCGATGGACTATAACACACGAAAAAATCAAAAATTCCCTATTTTCCATTCCGGGCCACATTTGAAATCCTAAAACCCCACGTTTTCCCCTCCGAATCAACGCGCGCCATTAAATAGGTCGTCGCGGACGCCCACGAAAAATTTCGCCCAAAATACCGGCGGACGCACATATCACACAAAATCCATGGACTAGAACACACGAAAAAACTGAAAAATCCCTATTTCACGTTCCGAGCCACGTTTGAAATCCTAAAACCCCACGTTTTCCCCACCGAACCAATGCGCACCATTAAATAGGTTGTTGCGGACACCCACGAAAAATTTCGGCCAAAATACCGCTGGACGCACATATCACACAAAATCCATGGACTGTAACACACGAAAAAACCAAAAAATCCCTATTTCCCGTTCCAGGCCACGTTTGAAATTCTAAAACCCCACGTTTTCCACTCCGAACCAACGCGCGCCATAAAATAGGTCGTCTCAAATGCCCACAAAACATTTCGGCCAAAATACCGCCGGACGCACATAACACACAAAATCAATGGACTTTAACACACTAAAAAACCAAAAAATATCTATATCCCGTTCTGGGCCACGTTTGAAATCCTAAAACCCCACGTTTGCCCCTCCGAACCAACGCGCGCCATTAAATAGTTCATCGCAGACGCCCGCAAAATATTTTGGCCAAAATACCGCCGGACGCACATATCACATAAAATCCATGGACTATAACACACGAAAAAATGAAAAATCCCTATTTCCCGTTCCGGGCTACGTTTGAAATCCTAAAACCCCACGTTTGCCCCTCCGAATCAACTTGCGCCATTAAATAGGTCGTCGCGGATGCCCACAAAAAATTTCGGCCAAAATACCGCCGAACACACATATCACACAAAATCTATGGACTGTATAACACGAAAAAACCGAAAAATCCCTATTTCCCTTTCCGGACCACGTTTGAAATCCTAAATCCCCACGTTTGCCCCTCCGAACCAACGCGCGCCATTAAATAGGTCGTCGCAGATGCCCATGAAAAATTTCCTCCAAAATACCTCCGGACGCACATATCACACAAAATCCATGGACTATAACACACGAAAAAAACGAAAATCCCTATTTCCCATTTCGGGCTACGTTTGAAATCCTAAAACTCCACGTTTGCCCCTCCGAATCAACGCGCGCCATTAAATAGGTCGTCGCGGATGCCCACCAAAAATTTTGGCCAAAATACCGCCGGACGCACATATCACACAAAATCCATGGACTATATAACACGAAAAAACCGAAAACTCCCTATTTCCCTTTCCGGACAACGTTTAAAATCCTAAAACCCCACATTTTCCCCTCCGAACTAATCCACGCCATTAAATAGGTCGTCGCGGATGCCCACGAAAAATTTCTTCCAAAATACCGCCGGACGCACATATCACATAAAATCCATGTATTGTAACAGACTAAAAAACCAAAAAATCCCTATATCCCGTTCTGGGCCACGTTTGAAATCCTAAAACCCCACGTTTGCCCCTCCGAACCAACGCGCGCCATTAAATAGGTCGTCGCGGACACCCGCAAAATATTTTGGCCAAAATACCGCCGGACGCACATATCACACAAAATCTATGGACTATAAACACGAAAAAATGAAAAATCCCTATTTTCCGTTCCGGTCCACGTTTGAAATCCTAAAACCCCATGTTTGCCCCTTTGAATCAACACGCGCCATTAAATAGGTCATCGCGGACGCCCACAAAAAATTTTGGCCAAAATAACGCCGGACGCACATATCGCACAAAATCCATGGACTATAACACACCAAAAAACCGAAAAATCCCTATTTCCCGTTGCGGGCCACGTTTGAAATCCTAAAATCCCACGTTTGCCTCTCCAAACCAACGCACGCCATTAAATAGGTCGTCGCGGATGCCCACGAAAAATTTCGGCCAAAATACCGCCGGACGCACATATCACACAAAATCCATGGACTATAACACACAAAAAAACCAAAATACACCTATTTCCCGTTTCGGGCCACGTTTGAAATCCTAAAACCCCACGTTTGTCCCTCCGAACCAACGCGCACCATTAAATGGGTCATCGCGGACGCCCACAAAAAATTTCGCCCAAAATACCGCCGGACACACATATCACACAAAATCCATATATTATAACACACGAAAAAACCGAAAAATCTCTATTTCTCATTCCCGGCCATGTTTGTAATCCTAAAACCCCATGTTTGTCCCTCCGAACCAACACGCGCCATAAAATAGGTCGTCGCGGACGCATACGAAAAATTTCCTCCAAAATACTGCAGGACGCACATATCACACAAAATCCATGTCACGACCCGATTTCTCGGTCATGATGGCGCCTACAACCCCCCCAGTAGGCGAACCAATCCCCGTAGCCCAGGACAGTTAGTAATGGGCTACTATCTAACAAACAACAAAAGAATAGATAATAGGAGTATATACATATACATATGCGGAAATCAAATCAAACCCCAAGACCTGGTATCACAGTACAGAGCCAAACTACTTACATGGAGTGCAAATAAACCAAAACTATATATACAGATGTCTCTGAATGGTAATAGAGTACATGAAGCAAAAGATAAGCTAAAGCTAAGCTCCGATCGCCAAGAGCTCACCCTCAGCCTGAAGTAGTCTCCAACAGATCTCCAAGCACGAATCACAACGGTCTAACGGCGATGGCCCACGCTAGGATCTGCACCCAAAGATGCAGGGGGTAGGGGTGAGCACCAAATGCGAAGCATAAGGTACACAGTAGGTATCATAGGCCGACTGGGCACATATAAGATAAAAGAGCAGTAATAGACAGAATAGAAGCAAGCAGTCACAGAAATCAACGAATGGTACACAGGAACTAGCCTAGAGGGAAATCAACAGAACCACATACGAGGCTAGTAAGCAGAATATACACACCAAAGGCACAGGTGAAAGTAAGAAACAACGCACCTGGGGTCCTTCCAATAACAGTGTATACACAATAAGTTTACGAAATGGACGGTATACCGGTAACCTCAAGTGTAAGAAGAAGAGAGAAAGAGTAATAATAGGCATGCTCAGAGACATGAATCAAACTCAACTAATCATACCAATGTCATACTTATCCATAATAGAGAACAATTCTATAAGTAAAAAGCGAAAGTCTACCTACAGTCCCCCGGCCGCCCATACAACCGAGGAACACAAACAAGTGAAAACCAACCCTCCGGCATCCCATACTACCGGAGCGTACAATCAACAAACAACAAACAAGGGTGGAGCCTTAAACAATGAATGATATGATGCATGAAGATCTCAAGTGCCATGGTATCTCTGTATGTACCTCCTCCGGCGCCGATCCGGCCAGCAGGTAGGTTCCATGGAAGGACTCTGCCCGTATACCTCTACTCCACCGTATACCCCTCCTCCGGCACACGCAGCCCGTAGCCCCTGGCCCGGATAGCAAGGTCCATGGAGGTCCCAGACCCCATACTAAATCTCAGTATCAGAACATGTATCAAGATAGAGACCCAGTCTCGATATCAAGATAGAGACCCAGTCTCGAATATGCATGCCCAGACCCTGTCCAGGACTAAAAATAGTAGGAAAATATCTCAAAAACCCCTCCAAGGGTGCCCGGGCGTAGCCGGGTCTAAACAGTAAAACGTCATCTCAGGTGCTCGGTCCGACCGAGGCTAAAAATCATCTCAAGTAACAAGAAAACTCAACTAGCACCCCGGCCCTGCCGAGTCTAGCGATAATCATAAAACTGATGATTTTAAACATAATTTTACTTTCTTGCCCAAAAATCTCCACAAGTGAAATCAACCATTTCCAAATCATTTCCATCAAAAACGGCCCCCCCGGGCCATGAAAGGTTTAGAAAACAGTGCCAGTAGGCCCGAAGCTAAAACCACATTAAAACACGGATAAAACCTCTTTATATGCATGGAAATGATATGATAACACACAATAGCTGCCCCGCAGCTCACAATCAACCTATCGACCCTGCACAGGCCCACAGCTACTCAGCAAGCATAACCAGCCTAGAAGGATAATTCTATGCCCGGGACTCGCGGACATTCCCAAAATCCCACCTTCTATGTTCCAGAGTCAACAAGGCCTCACAGGACCACAAGGGTAAATAAATAAAATATAACGGCAAATACTACAAACAACGGAGGAACCGAAGCAGGCGGTTATGAATAAAGCGGTCAAGGTCTGTGGTACCAACCTAATAAACCAACCCAAGGATGCCCATTAATACAATTTTATTTTATATATACGGAGTCTAGGGAAAATAAACCGTAACCTACCTGTCGTCCGACGACAAGCTGCTGGAACAACGATGTCCAAGCTCGAACCACTCCGAGAAAATCCAAAACTAAATCGGAATCGGATTCGGATTTGGGACGGAATAACTTGACGTAGATAATTGATTTTCTTTTGGCGATTAAATATAACACCAAAATATATTTTTCACCAACATTTCCTTCACGGTTGGCGTGCGTAAATATAGTGATTACAGAAGGTATATGTATAACTTTCATCCCCCAATTCAAACTTATGTTTGCAGAAGTGTATATATATAAAATATATTACATACTAAGTGGCAGCAAATGCCTACACCCTTGATTGGTTTCCACGTGGGGGGGGGTGTGTGTCAACACCACATCTCCCCTTATCCAATTAATGATAGGTGGGTCCCCGCTACGTACGTATTCGGGTATTGAATAAATTCGTGGTAAAATAAATATAATTTTTGAATATACCATAATTAATAGAAAATCATTTCAAATAAAACCTACTATATTATAATAATAAATTTTAGCATAACTAAATTTACTATCTCCGTTAAAATATTACGGAGTATAAAAATCTTATAAAATAAATACATAGACACTTATATCGTATCAAAGATATTTTTCATAAACCTTTTAAAATATTTGAAAAGGCAATGATAACATAATTTTTTCCAAATTTCAACTTTTAAATAAATATTCCAAATACACGCACGATGCTAATAAAGTTCTTAAGTTTAGGCTCGTAATTCGCCTACGCACGATTTCGATATTCAAGAATTCTCTCGGGATCCTCTCTTATTTTTTTATAGCTGTTTCGGAACTGAAATGGCGTCTTAAAACGTGAAATCGAGGCTTAAATCGCGTTTAACCCGACCCGGTTCGCGACCAGTTCGCAACCCGTTTTCTGCCAGACAGTCCGCGGTAAAACAGTCATAACTTTTTACTCCGCGATCCGTTGGACGTGAGGTTTTGTGCGTTGGAAACTAGACTCGTAGACCTTCGATTTGGTATTTTGGGGGACTTCTAACTCTTTATATATTGGGAGAAAAGTCCCGAGACATTTGCCCCAAGGTTCAGAAAATTTTGTTAAAGATCTTACGATTACTTTTGTTGATTTGCTTGACTTCAAACTTATACGTGGGAATGACCGGAAGGGTCATTACATCATCCACTACTAAAAGGGCTTTCGTCCTCGAAAGTCAAGGTCAAGGGGGTACCTGAAGGATCAAACAGCTGCGGATACTGGGCCCGCATATCCCTCTCGGTCTCCCAGGTAGCCTCCTCGACTGGACGGTGTCTCCACTGAACCTTAACAACCGGGATCTCTCGAGACCTTAATCTCCTGACATCTCTGGCCAAAATAGCTGCCGGCTCCTCAACAAAGGCTAAACTCTCATCCAACTGAACTGAATCCCACTGCAACACATAAGACTCATCTGGGACATACCGACGCAACATCGAGAAATGAAATACTGGATGTATCGCTGAAAACATTGGAGGTAAGGCTAACTGGTAGGCAACGCCACCAACCCTCTGCAGAATCTCAAACGGCCCAATGTACCTGGGGCTAAGCTTGCCCCGCCTACCAAATCTCATCACGCCCTTCATGGGCGATACACGGAGAAACACCAAGTCACCGATACTAAATTCCAAGGCACGAAGCCTACGATCAGCATAACTCTTCTGCCTGCTCTGAGCTGCCCGAAGTCTGTCCTGAATCACTCGGACTCGGTCTAAGGAATCTCGAAGCAAATCTGTGCTCTGTGGACCAGCACTAAAACCATCAAACCAACCTACCGGTGATCTGCAACGCCTGCCATACAAAGCCTCAAAAGGTGCCATGCCGATACTCGAGTGGAAGCTGTTATTATAAGCAAACTCTGCCAAGGGAACAAACTGATCCCAAGAACCTCCAAAGTCAAGAACACAGGCCCGAAGCATGTCCTCCAAAATCTGAATGGTCCTCTCGGACTGGCCATCTGTCTGAGGGTGGAAAGCGGTACTAAGATGAACCTCTGTACCCAAATCTCGCTAAATAGCCCTCCAGAACTGAGATGTAAACTGGGTGCCGCGGTCTGAAATGATAGAAGCTGGGACCCCGTGCAACCGAACAATCTCACGAAGGTAGATCTGAGCTAACCTCTATGCACCATAAGAAGTCTGAACCGGCAAGAAATATGCTGACTTGGTCAGCCTATCAACAATCACCCATATGAAATCAAACCCACGAGAAGTATGGGGCAAACCAACCACGAAGTCCATAGTAATCCCTTCCCACTTCCACTCAGGAATG
Organism: Jaltomata sinuosa; assembly: GCA_003996215.1. Taxonomy (NCBI): domain Eukaryota; kingdom Viridiplantae; phylum Streptophyta; class Magnoliopsida; order Solanales; family Solanaceae; genus Jaltomata; species Jaltomata sinuosa. Next base: position 4,103 of record QJPP01006075.1, on the reverse strand, counting down.
GGAAGTCGCTGCATCAAACCACCAGGTCTCATGTGCTCGAACTTAACCTGCTGACAGTTCAAGCACCGAGATACAAACTCCGCTATAACCCGCTTCATACCACTCCACCAGTAAAGCTGCCTCAAGTCTCTATACATCTTCGCTGTGCCCGGGTGAATGGAATATCTAGTACAATGTGCCTCACGAAGTATCAACTGAATCAAATCACCAACCCTCGGAACACAAAGGCGACTATCATACCTCAGAACCCCATCTGAATCTAGAGTAGCCCAACTTGTCTCACCCTGAACAACCCGATCACGAAGGTCACACAACTGCTGATCCTCAAACTGACGGCCCTGAATCTGATCAATGAAAGTAGAACGAACCTCAACACTGGCGAGAACTCTGCTAGGATCCGACAAGTCAAGCCTAACCAGACGGTTAGCCAAGGACTGAATGTCCAAGGCCAACGGTCGCTCTGAAACTGAAAGAGAAGCTAGGCTACCCATACTCACTGTCTTCCGACTCAAGGCATCCGCTACCACGTTTGCCTTGCCCGGATGATACAGAATAGTAAAGTCATAGTCCTTCAGTAACTCGACCCATCTCCTCTGTCTCGAGTTCAACTCCCGCTGACTCGTGATATACTGAAGACTACGGTGATCGGTGAAGATATCACAGTGAACTCCATATAAGTAATGCCTCCAGATCTTGAGCGCGAAAACTACCGCCGCCAACTCTAAGTCATGAGTGGGGTAGTTGCGCTCGTGAACCTTCAGCTGCCTCGACGCATAGGCTATTACTCGACCCTGCTGCATCAACACACAACCAAGACCAACCCCAGAAGCATCACAATACACGGAGAAGCTCTGACCCTCAACCGGCAAAGTCAAAACTGGAGCTGAAGTCAATAAGGCCTTAAGCCTCTGGAAGCTATCCTCACACTGATCTGACCACTGAAATGGGATATCCTTCCTAGTCAGCATAGTCAAGGGTGCTGCTATGGAAGAAAATCCCTCAACGAACCGTCTGTAGTAACCTGCTAGCCCAATAAAGCTGCGAACCTCGGTAACAGTAGTAGGTCTAGGCCACTCACAAACCGCTGAAATCTTTCCTGGATCAACCCTAATCCCATCCTTAGACACCACGTGCCCTAGGAATGCAACTGACTCAAGCCAAAACTCACCTTTGAGAACTTGGCATAAAGCCGATGATCTCTCAAAGTCTGGAGTATAACCCTCAAGTGTTGCTCATGCTCATCTCTACTACGCGAGTATACCAAGATGTCGTCTATAAAAACTATCACGAATGAGTCCAAATACGAGCCAAGAACCCTGTGCATCAAGTTCATAAAGGCTGCGGGGGCATTAGTCAACCCAAAAGACATCACCAGGAACTCATAATGGCCATAACGTGTCCTGAATGCTGTCTTAGGGATGTCCTCCGCCCTAATCCTCAACTGATGGTAGCCAGACCTCAAATCAATCTTCGAAAACACGACTGAACCCTGAAGCTGGTCAAACAAATCATCAATCCTCGGCAACGGATACCTATTCTTCACTGTAACCCTATTCAGCTGCCGATAATCAATACACATACGCATCGACCCATCCTTCTTCTTCACGAAGAGAACAGGAGCACCCCAAGGTGACACACTAGGTCTAATAAACCCCTTAGCTAACAGATCCTGGAGCTGCTCCTTAAGCTCCCTCAACTCAGCAGGAGCCATACGGTAAGGAGGAATAGAAATGGGCCTAGTGCCCGGCTCAACTCAATAGCAAAATCAATATCTCTCTCAGGTGGAAGGCCTGGCAGGTCGGTAGGAAACACATCGAGGAAGTCTCTAACCACAGGAACAGACTCAGGAGAAGTGGGGTCAGCACTAACATCTCGGACATATGCTAGATAAGCTAAACACCCACGAGAGATCAACTTCCTAGCTCGAAGACAAGAGATGATCCCAGATGGTGCATGGCTAACAGAACCCTGCCACACAACCGGGGATACACCGGGCACAGCTATGGTAATGGTTTTGGATTGTTCTGAATCACCAATAGATAACATACAGGATCTCACAATCCGATCCACTACTAAAGAATCTCCTACTAGGTCGAAACAGAAAGAGGAACAGATAATGGCTCACTAGCCAACCCCAAACAAGGCATAAAGTAGGCAGATACATATGAACAAGTGGATCCAGGATCAAATAAAGCCATAGCAGGCTGATGGCACACAGAAATCGTACCTGTAATCACATCATCTGAGGCCTCTGCCTCTGGTCTCCTAGGGACCGCGTAAAACTGACGATGACCTCCACCTGCCCGACTGCCATCCCTACCACCTGCTCTGCCACGCGGAGCACTACCTTTACTCTGACGACCACCCCCTCTAGCTGGGGGCTGAACTACCCGTAAAGGCTCGGCCAACTGAACTGTACCCTGCTGAGGGCAATCTCTAGCAAAATGACCTATCGCACCACAAGTAACCCAAGCCCCTGACGGCCTACTCAGTCGAGATGAACCAGTAAATCCCGAATGACCACCACGACCTGATACCCCAGAAACTGTACCCCTCGAAGACTGGCCGCCATAGCCCTGATGGCTGCCCTGACCCTGCTCGAACTGGGTACTACCGAAGGTCTGAAGGGAAGCCTGCACCGGACAGCTGGACTGACCCTGGTACTGCTGTGGCTGATAACTCCGACTCCACTGGCCAGGACCTCTACCGCCATATCTGGAACCACTATAGACACCCTGATGCCGAGGCCTCTTATCTCTAGACCCCTGATCATGTCGCTGTAGGTCCTCCACAGTGCGGGCATAGTCTACAATGGCCTGGAATGATCGACCACTGGCAATCAATATCTCAGCTGGCTGTCTGATCTCTGGCCTCAAACCCCATACAAATCTGCGAATCCTATCAGCCTCAGTAGGAATGATCATAGCTCTGAACGGTGCTAGCTGATGGAAACGGGTCTCATACTCCGAGATAGTCGTAGATCCCTGCACAAGGTGAGTGAACTGCTCCCTGCGACGATCCCGATCACTCTGGGGTAGGAACTTGGCCATAAAGGCCTCATAAAACTCATACCAGGTCAAAGGAGGTGACGGTGATGGTCTACAAGCAACCTGAGCCCTCCACCATAACTTCGCTGGGCCCTCTAACTGATAGGTAGTATAACCAACCCCGTGAGTCTCCAACAAACCCAGATGATGCAACATCTCCTCACAGGTAGTAATAAAGTCATGTGGATCCTGTCCAGAAGTACCCGCAAACCTCGGAGGTGCTAACCTCAAAAAACCTACCCAATGCCTTCTGCTCTGACTCTGTCATAGCTGGGCGAGGAGCAAGGGGCTGTGCAACAGATGGGACCGGAATAACCTCCGCACGGGGAGCCATAGTAGCAGGCTGCGCTCCTGAGCTCTGTGCACCCAGGGCTGCCCCCTGAGCGGATGTCTACGCTACCTCAGAAGGCCGCTCTCCAATCACACCCAAAAGCTGCAATAGTAATCCCCGAATATCTGGAGACGGAGCTGTGGCTGGAGCTGGCACTGGAGCTGGCACTGGAGCTGGCACTGGAGCTGGCGCTGGAGCTGGCGGTACCTGGGCTGCCCCCTGAACCACATGTTGCTCGGGCTGTATCTCCACGCTAGCAGCTCTACCAGGTGCCACTAATCGAGGGCGTCCTCGACCCCTAGCTAGAGTGGGAGGCTCATCCTCGCGTGCTGCCGATGATCTCGTACGAACTATCTGCGGAAGAATGAAGTAGAATAAATGAGATCTGCAGAAACTTCAAGGGTAGTACGCACGACACGGAAGCAATGAAAGAGTCGAATTTCCTAAAATGCCACTGTAGCCTCCCAAAGATTGGGTACGGACGTCTCCGCCCCGATCCGCAGGACTCTACTAGACATTGGCTCCGATACCGATGACACAGGTGAACCTAAAGCTCTGATACCAAGTTGTCACGACCTGATTTCTCGGTCATGATGGCGCCTACAACCCCCCCAGTAGGCGAACCAATCCCCGTAGCCCAGGACAGTTAGTAATGGGCTACTATCTAACAAACAACAAAAGAATAGATAATAGGAGTATATACATATACATATGCGGAAATCAAA
>QJPP01006074.1:0-17750 GCA_003996215.1 Jaltomata sinuosa | reverse complement strand
ACGGTGCCTCCACTAAACCTTAACAACCGGGATCTCTCGAGACCTCAATATCCTGACATCTCTGGTCAAAATAGTTGTCGGCTCCTCAACAAAGGCAAACCCTCACCCAACTGAACTGAATCCTACTGTAACACATGAGACTCATCTGGGACATACCGACGCAACATCGCAACATGAAAAACATGATGTATTGCTGAAAACATCGGAGGCAATGCAAGCTGATAGGCAACGCTACCAACCCTCTGAAGAATCTCAAATGGCCCAATGTACCTGGGGCTAAGCTTGCCCCGCCTACCAAATCTCATCACGCCCTTCATGGACGATACACGGAGAAACACCAAGTCACCGACACTAAACTCCAAGGCACAAAGCCTACGATCAGCATAACTCTTCTGCTTGCTCTGAGCTGCCCGAAGTCTGTCCTGAATCGCTCGGACTCGGTCTAAGGAATCTCGAAGCAAATCTGTGCTCTGTGTCCTAGAACTAAAACCATCAAACCAACCTACCGGTGATCTGCAACACCTGCCATACAAAGCCTCAAAAGGTGCCATGCCGATACTCGAATGGAAGCTGTTATTATAAGCAAACTCTGCCAAGGGAACAAACTGATCCCAAGAACCTCCAAAGTCAAGAACACAGGCCCGAAGCATGTCCTCCAAGAATCTGAATGGTCCTCTCGGACTGGCCATCTGTCTGAGGGTGGAAGGCGGTACTAAGATGCTCCTCTTTACCCAAATCTCGCTGAATAGCCCTCAGAACTGAGATGTGAACTGAGTGCCGCGGTCTGAAATAATAGAAGCTGGACCCCGTGCAACCGAACAATCTCACGAAGGTAGATCTGAGCTAACCTCTCTGCGCCGTAAGAAGTCTGAACTGGCAAGAAATGTGCTGACTTAGTCAGCCTATCAACAATCACCCATATGGAATCAAACCCATGAGAAGTACGAGGCAAACCAACAACAAAGTCCATAGTAATCCCTTCCCACTTCCATTTAGGAACGGGAAGTCGCTGCATCAAACCACCAGGTCTCATGTGCTCGAACTTAACCTGCTGACAGTTCAAGCACCGAGATACGAAATACGATATATCCCGCTTCATACCACTCCACCAGTAAAGCTTCCTCAAGTCTCAATACATCTTTGTTGTGCCAGGGTGAATAGAGTATCTAGTACAATGTGCCTCGTGAAGTATCAACTGAATCAAATCACGAATCCTCGAAACACAAAGGCAACTATCAAACCTCAGAACCCCATCTGAATCTAGAGTAACCCGACTGGTCTCACCCTGAACAACCCGATCACGAAGGTCACACAACTGCTGATCCTCAAACTGACTGCTCTGAATCTGATCAATCAAAGTAGAACGAACATCAACACTGGCGAGAACTCTGCTAGGATCCGACAAGTCAAGCCTAACCAAACGGTTAGCCAAGGACTGGATGTCCAAGGCCAATGGTCGCTCTGAAACTGAAAGAGAAGCTAGGCTACCCATATTCACTGCCTTCCAGCACAAGGCATCCGCTACCACATTTACCTTGCCCGGATGATACAAAATAGTAAAGTCATAGTCCTTTAGTAACTCGACCCATCTCCTCTGTCTCGAGTTCAACTCTCGCTGACTTGTGATATACTAAAGACTACGGTGATCAGTGAAGATCTCATAGTGAACTCCATACATGTAATGCCTCCAGATCTTGAGCGCGAAAACTACCGCTGCTAACTCGAAATCATAAGTGTGGTAGTTCCGCTCGTGAACCTTCAGCTGCCTCGACGCATATGCTATTACTCGACCCTGCTGCATCAACACACAACCAAGACAAACCCCAGAAGCATCACAATACACGAAGAAGCTCTGACCCTCAACCGACAAAGTCAAAACTGGAGCTGAAGTCAATAAGGCCTTAAGCCTCTGGAAGCTATCCTCACACTGATCCGACCACTGAAATGGGACATCCTTCCTAATCAGCATAGTCAAGGGTGCTGCTATGGAAGAAAATCCCTCAACGAACCTTCTGTAGTAACCTGCTAACCCAATAAAGCTGCGGACCTCAGTAGCAGTAGTAAGTCTAGGCCAATCACGAACTGCAGAAATCTTTCCTGGGTCAACCCTAATCCCATCCTTAGACACCACGTGCCCTAGGAATGCAACTGACTCGAGCCAAAACTCGCACTTTGATGGTGCATGGCTAACAGAACCCTGCCACACAACCGGGGATACAGCGGGCACACCTATGGTAATGGTCTTGGCATAACAATCCAAAACCACACGGTGAGGGGATAACCAGTCCATGCCCAGTATCACATCAAAATTTAGCATATCAAGAATCATAAAATCATCCCAAGTCACTGAATCACCAATAGATAGCATACAAGATCTCACAATCCGATCCACTACTAAAGAATCTCCTACTGGGGTCGAAACAGGAATAGGAACAGATAATGGCTCACTAGCCAACCCCAAACAAGGCACAAAGTAGGCAGATACATATGAATAAGTGGATCCAGGATCAAATAAAGTCATAGCAGACTGATGGCACATAGAAATCGTACCTATAATCATAGCATCTGAGGCCTCTGCCTCTGGTCTCCTAGGGACCGCGTAAAACTGACGATGACCTCCACCTGCCTGACCGCTATCCCTACCACCTACTCTGCCGCATGGAGCACCACCTCTCCCCTGACGACCACCCCCTCTAGCCGGAGGCTGAACTACTCGTAAAGGCTCGGCCAGCTAAACTGTACCCTGCTGAGGGCAATCTCTAGCAAAATGACCAATCGCACCACAAGTAAAACAAGCCCCTGACGGCCTACTCAGTCGAGATGAACCAGCAGATCCCGTATGACCACCACGACCTGATGCCCCAAAAACTGTACCCCTCGAAGACTGGATGCTATAGCCCTGATGGCTGCTCTGACCCTGCTCAAACTGGGTAATACCGAAAGTCTGAAGGGAAGCCTGAACCGGTCGGCTGGACTGACCTGGTGCTACTGTGGCTGATAACTCCATCTCTACTGGCCAGGACCTCTACCACCATATCTGGAACCACAATAAACACCCTGATGTCGAGGCCTCTTATCTCTGGACCCCTGATCCTGTCGCTGTAAGTCCTCCACAATACGGGCATAGTCTACGATAGCCTGAAATGACCTACCACTGGTGATCAATATCTCACCTGGCTTTCTGATCTCTTGCCACAAACCCTATATAAATCTGCGAATCCTATCTGCCTCGGTAGGAATGATCATAGCTCCGAACAGTGCTAGCTGATGAAAATGGGTCTGATACTCTGAGACAGTCGTAGATCCCTGCATAAGGTGAGTAAACTGCTCCCTGCGACGCTCACGATCACTCTGAGGTATGAACTTGGCCATAAAGGCCTCATAAAACTCAGACCATGTCAAAGGAGGTGACGATGGTGGTCTATAAGCAACCTGGGCCCTCCACCATAACTACGCTGGGCCCTCCAACTGATAGGTAGTATAACCAACCCCATGAGTCTCCAACAAACCCAAATGATGCAACATCTCCTCACAGGTAGTAATAAAGTCATGTGGATCCTGTCCAGAAGTACCAGCAAACCTCGGAAGTGGTAACCTCAAAAACCTACCCAACGCCTTCTGCTCTGACTCTGTCATAGCTGGGCGAGGAGCAAGAGGCTGTGCAACAGATGGAATCGGAATAACCTCCGCACGGGGAGCCATAGTAGCAAGCTGCGCTCCTGAGCTCTATGCACTCAGGGCTGCCCCCTGAGCGGATGTCTGCGCTACCTCAGAAGGCCGCTCTCTAATCACACCCAAAAGCTATAATAGTAATCCCCGAATATCTAGAGACTGAGCTGCGGCTGGAGCTGGCACAGAAGTGGGCACTAGAGCTGGTACTGGAGCTGGTGCTGGTGGTACCTGGGCTACCCCCTGATCCACATGCCGCTCAGGCTCTATCTCCATGATAACGCTCAAAGTACCACTCCAATTAAGAAGCGTAAGCGATCATTGTCAAATATAGAACCCAACAAAGGTTGGGGTCGATCCCACAGAGAATATGGTGAAAGTTAAGTCTTTAGTGAATCAGTTGACTAATGGTCAATAGTTTCCGGTAAATAAGGGGGGGTTTTGTGTGAACAGTGTGTAAACAAAACGAACAATAATTTATGATAATAATCAGTAGGAGAATGAACTAGGGAAGTGTTTACCATGGCATTGGTAACGATGTCGATCTTAAGCTTAACCGGGTTCTTTCTATATGCGCGTCACGATGTGATTGAATTAATGGTATCGTCTAAACGTTTCTCAACCAAATAGACGAATTTACTTTTCAATTCTCTCGAACTTGAAAAGGTGTGCTTTTAGATTTCAATCCTAAACATCAAGTAGATTAATCTAGTTACAACATTAATCATAAGACGAGAGTTGGTAGTCTCGAATCCTCGTCGTTAATCAAGTTTCCCAGTTTTAATCTCTTTACTCAAGCAAATTTAAACCTAGGCATGTTCTAATGTTTGCAACCACTAGAAAACATTAAATAATGAATGATTAACAACGTGACAACAGATATATTGAACCCGTCGCTACCCGGAATCTATATCGCTACTTTAGCCATGGCTCCCACAACCCTAGTTGTGGGAGGTTTAGTTACTCATGCTTGTAGAAGAATAAAAGAACGTCATATTCATAATAAAGAAAAGAGATCCTTACAATGTAGTGAGAACAATCTTTAATTATTCCAAGAACGAGAAAACAAGATCCCAAGAACAAATCAAGAACAAGATTCAAGGAGGAGGAAAACGTGTGTAGCGTGTTTCCTCTCTCTAAAATCGCTCAAAAACTCCTAAAACTATTGGGTAATGTATTGTTAAGTGCATAAATAAAATAAACCTAACATAGGGTATTTATAGGAGTCCAGGAAGTAAACCCAAAAATGCTCGGATTCCGTGTCGCCGACTGTCTCAACTTGACGGCTTGGGGTGACGGACCGTCACCACCTTGACGGAATGTCACGGCGGCCGTCACCCCTAGGCAGTGTCCTGCCACCACTTGACGGTCTCTGTGACGGACCGTCACATGTGTGACGGACCATCACTCAGGCCGTCACTCTTATCCAAAATGTCTTTTTGCTCGTATTTTCTTCCGTTTCCGTGTTTGTCTCCATTTCCTACAAATCCAACATAAAACCATCAAAACGACAATGGTTGCTTGAAAACGTACGATTGTTCTTAGTTTAAAGGAGTCGAAAGTGCCGTAGAATGGCGGCACATCAACACCCTCAACTTAAAACGTTCGCTTGTCCTCAAGCAACATGACACAAAAACAATAATACGACGACTAATCTAAGAAAACAAACTTGTGTCTTTAGCAACTCATGGTCATTCATTAGTTCATTAAATCAAGCTCCCTCGTAGCACACAAATGTATGAAACACTAACTTGCAAGGATCCAAACATGTCATTCCGATATGATAGAACACTTTACATACACACGCGCAGCTAATCTAACAATCAATAGACAATACAGACATCTTGGTGCCCTCACCACAAAGAAATCCCAAACACAAGATTTGGGACTAGGTAAGCGCTCACACTCACAAACGATTTCGAACAATGCACATGTGATACCATAGGCTTGCCCTTACTATTCTATTTCAGTTCTTCAGAAAGCCACTCAGGATCACTACAGGACTTGTTTTGGCTTGTAATGAGGCTTCAAGTGCAGGTAGGATACATTTAGGGGTTAGTGACTAAGCCCTCCTTGGAACCACCGACGTCTTATTACCACATGACTTTACTTTGTCCATCCTTATTCACCTTTTTATTTCCTTTTCTCTAGCTACAGGTGCAGCCTCTTTATTTTGGCAATTCTTTTTATTACTTTTTCGATCTTTTTCGTCTCTTTTTATTTTTCTTTTCTTTTCTTAGGCACACACCCGAATTTTCATTCTATTCACAGCCAATCTTCTCCATCCTTGTTTTCTTATCGTTCACCTCTATAGTAGCCACCCTCAACTTAGGCTGATTACCTGCGTTGAGGTGCACAATGTCCATGGAAGGACCAGGGCCAAAACAGGGTTTACCTCTATAGTAGCCACCCTCAACTTAGGCTGATTGCCTGAGTTGAGGTGCACGATGTCCAAGGAAGGACCAGGGCCAAAATAGGGATTCAAAGTTAAACAGGAACGGTGACAGGTTATTGAAAGAACAAGGTCAATTATGGCTCAAATAGGGATCAAAAAGGGATTATTTGCATTTGGACGGTCTTATAGGTTAAGTGGACTGCATACAAAAAGGGCCTGTGATCCTTTCCTAAACAACCAAACTTCGAACTTAACAAAATAGACCGAGCAAGTTCTAGATGCATGCATAGAGTAAGAATTTATAACAATAATCTCACACAGTCTTGGCACCAAGAAATTATATCGCTACCAACTATCAAACACCCGCTCGGCTTACGCATACTCATTCTAATCATAATCACACAATGACATTCAAGGATCCAAACAGTCAATCATTTCAATATCAGTACAAAACCAGAAAATTTTTAAAGGGGCCTCGTTTTAGTCAACAAAAACGCCATGATGCTTGTTATAGACACTAAAAAAAACAAAAATTTAAAATAACAACCTAAACATGCCGGTTCTACTAGATAGCACACCGGAGGGAAAAGAAACACGGCAATAAAAACCCTCGGTGGTGACTCACAGGTTTCCCCACACCCTCAACTTAGACTCATGCATTGTCCCCAATGCATACATATGAAAGCTAAAAACTGTGAGAGAAAGGAATACCTGTGAAGTCGATAGGACTCAGATTCTGGGATGATGTTGGAGACCGCCAGGGTCTCCAAAACAGGGGAAATCGATGGAGTGTGTGCACGCGACAACCTCATGTTGCGTTCCAGCTTCTCCTTTCATTGGCTCCACAGCTAGTCGCGACAACTTCTTCGCTCTTTCTTTGCAGATTCTCTTGCGGTGTTTTCATTTCTTTGATCTATTTTCACCGCCTTCCTCTACATGTTTCCCTTCTTGCACCATCCTTCTCACAACAGCTAGAGTCTCGACCAAACCCTTCTCCTCAAGATGCATATCCGTAGGAGCTTCTTCAATAACATTGACGACCGCGACCACCTTCATGTCACTTGGTTGCTTCATCAATTTAGACACATCGAACTTGACAGCTTCATTCTTTAGTCTGAAGGTCAGTTCATTTCTTTCCATGTCAACCAACACTCTTGCCATGGCTAGCAATGGTCATCCCAAGATTATTGGAACTTCAAAATCCACTTCGCAATCCAAGATCACAAAGTCAGCTGGGAAGATAAGCTTACCGATCTTTACTAGCACATCAGACAATATTCTCACGGGCCGCTTTACCGAATGGTCAGCCATCAATACTCTCATGGACGTTGGTTTAGGAGCTCCCAAGCCTAATTGCTTGTAGACTGCTAGCGGCATCAAGTTGATGCTAGCACCAAGATCACTCAAGGCTCTTCCGAAGCCGAGTTTCCCAATAGTGCAGGGAACAGTAAACGCACCTGGATCTTCCTTTTTGTCTACTAACGACCTTGAGAAAATAGCACTGCAGTGGTGGAGGTTGTCTTTCGGTTCAAAACTTACCGACCTCTTCTTTGTAATCAAGTCCTTCATGAACTTGGCATAACTGGGCATTTGTTCAAGCGCTTCCACCAATGGGATGTTTATAGATATTTGCTTGAGCATGGTCAGGAAATTCAGGAACTTACCATCTTCCGCTTTCTTCTTCAGGCGTTGTGGGAAAGGAGGTGGTGGTCGAGGCATCATAGTTGGAAGCTTTTCAACTTCCTTGCTTTTCTCCACGGGCTCTAGAGTAGCCTCCTTGACTTCCTTGTTGTCCACGATCTCACCCTCTTGAGTCTGAATTACCGGATGTGATTCCGGTAATATTTTTCCGCTTCTTGTGGTGATCGCCATACAACTCGCGTCATTCCTCGGATGAGTAGTTTCGCTCGGCAAGGTACCTGTCTTCCTTTGGTTCAGAGATGCCGAGATTTGCCCTACTTGCTGCTCTAATTGCTTGATCGAAGTGGAATGTGCCTCCACTATTTAACTCATGGCCGATAACTCAGTCCTTATCTCCTTCACCCCAGAGTCAGTCGATTCTACCTTCAACAGCATCTTCGCCATCATGTTCTCTAGCTTGGAAGTCCCTGCCTCGTTGCTAGCTTTATCCTGATTACCAGATGGTACATACAACCCACCTCTATCGGTGTTATTCCTCCAGTTTCCTTGATCGCGATTGTAGCCAGCTTTCTCATAGTAGTTGTCCTTCTGATAGGTCCGACCTTGGTTTCCTTGGCCGTTGGCCTGGAAACCCCCCAAGTAATTCGCCTCCTCAGTTTCCAACTCTGCTGCTCTACCTTGAGAACCCACAGCTTTAACCTTCTCCATACCTCCTGAGAACAAGTGCTTGGTTAGTAGGTCTAACTGTGTTTTCAGATGCGCCATGTCTTGGTCGCGCTCCTCCTCTTTTCTGCGCTGTTCAGCTGGCATACCAATTGAATAAGTGCTAGCTGCTACCTCTGAATCCCGAGTATGCCAGGCCCTGTTGGTTTTGGTGAGCCTGTCCAAAATAGTTGTGGCATCGACAAAAGTGCGACCCATAAATGCTCCACCTGTCGCGTTTTCCAACGTTGGCTTGGTAACCGAATTCAGTGCCCTGTAGAATGTTTGCATCAAAAATTCGTCGTTCAACTGATGGTTAGGGCATTGTGATATCTTCTTTTTAAATAGCAACCAGGTCTCGTGCAATGCTTCGTGAGGTTGCTGTCTGAAATTGCTAATCTCATCCCTCAACTGTATCATCCTAGAGGGAGGAAAGAACCTTTCTAGGAAAGCTCCTCTCAACTCTCCCCAAGTTGCGATAGAGTCGGGGGTCAGCTCTGTCAACCACAATGCTGCCTCATCAGACAGAGACAACGGAAACAACCTGAGCCTAATCGCTGTCTGACTCACTCCAGGTAGCTCAAACGACTTGCAGATGCCCATGAAATTCATCAGGTGCTGGTTTGGATCATCCCCAGCGGCACCACGGAACACTCCTCTCAAGTTCAACAGCTGGATCATTGTGCTAGTGATGTTGAACTTGGCTCCGGGCGCTAGCGGTGGAAGAGCAATGGCGCCTGTAGCGCCAACTCCATCCAAGTCGATATCCTCATCATTCAGCATAACATCGTCCTGCAGACCACCAACATTCAGATTGTGTTGGGCCTGCAGTTCTGCAGCGAGCCTTGCTGCCTCTTGTTGTGCAGCCATATTCCGCCTCAATGTTCTAGCAAGCTCGGGGTCGTAAGGTAATGTTGATTCACCCGAGCGCCGGGTACTTGGCATGCACAACTCTGTACCCTGTCAGAAACAAAAACAACAAATAAACGTAAAAGCAGGAAAGTATGACTAAGAGTCAAATAAACACACCGGACTTAACAAACAACCGTATTCCCCGGCAACGGCGCCAAAATTTGATAACGCTCAAAGTACCACTCCAATTAAGAAGCGTAAGCGATCGTTGTCAAATATAGAACCCAACAAAGGTTGGGGTCAATCCCACAGATAATATGGTGAAAGTTAAGTCTTTAGTGAATCAGTTGACTAATGGTCAATAGTTTCCGGTAAATAAGGGGGGGTTTTGTGTGAACAGTGTGTAAACAAATTGAACAATAATTTATGATAATAATCAGTAGGAGAATGAACTAGGGAAGTGTTTACCATGGCATTGGTAACGATGTCGATCCTAAGCTTAACCGGGTTCTTTCTATATGCGCGTCACGATGTGATTGAATTAATGGTATCGTCTAAACGTTTCTCAACCAAATAGACAAATTTACTTTTCAATTCTCTCGAACTTGAAAAGGTGTGCTTTTAGATTTCAATCCTAAACATCAAGTAGATTAATCTAGTTACAGCATTAATCATAAGACGAGAGTTGGTAGTCTCGAATCCTCGTTATTAATCAAGTTTCCCGGTTTTAATCTCTTTACTCAAGCAAATTAAACCTAGGAATGTTCTAATGTTTGAAACCACTAGAAAACGTTAAATAATGAATGATTAACAACGTGACAACATATATATTGAACCCGTCGCTACCCGGAACCTATATCGCTACTTTAGCCATGGCTCCCACAACCCTAGTTGTGAGAGGTTTAGTTACTCATGCTTGTAGAAGAATAAAAGAAAGTCATATTCATAATAAAGAAAAGAGATCCTTACAATGTAGTGAGAACAATCTTTAATTATTCCAAGAACGAGAAAACAAGATCCCAAGAACAAATCAAGAACAAGATTCAAGGAGGAGGAAAACGTGTGTAGCGTGTTTCCTCTCTCTAAAATCGCTCAAAAACTCCTAAAACTATTGGGTAATGTATTGGTAAGTGCATAAATAAAATAAACCTAACATAGGGTATTTATAGGAGTCCAGGAAGTAAACCCAAAAATGCTCGGATTCCGTGTCGCCGACTGTCTCAACTTGACGGCTTGGGGTGACGGACCGTCACCACCTTGACGGACCATCACGGCGGCCGTCACCCCTAAGCAGTTTCCTGCTACCACTTGACGGTCTCTGTGATGGAATATCACATGTGTGACGGACCGTCACATGTGTGACAGACCGTCACTCAGGCCGTCACTCTTATCCAGAATGTCTTTTTGCTCGTATTTCCTTTCGTTTCCGTGTTTGTCTCCATTTCCTACAAATCCAACATAAAACCATCAAAACGACAACGGTTGCTTGAAAACGTACGATTTTTCTTAGTTTAAAGGAGTCAAAAGTGCTGTAGAATGGCGGCACATCACTCCACTCTAGCAGCTCTAGCAGGTGCCACTAATCGAGGGCGTCCTCGACCCCTAGCTTGAGTGGGAGGCTCATCTCCGCGTGACGCCAATGATCTCATACGAACCATCTGCGTCTTGTTCCCTTATTTGTTAGATAGTAGCCCATTACTAACTGTCCTGGGCTACGGGGATTGGTTCACCTACCGGGGGTTGTAGGTGCCATCATGACCGAGAAATCGGGTCGTGACAGGTGAGCACCAAATGCGAAGCATAAGGTACCTAGTAGGTATCATAGGCCGACTGGGCACATATAAGATAAAAGCGTAGTAACAGACAGAATAGAAGCAAGCAGTCACAGAAATCAGCGAAAGGTACACAGGAACTAGCCCAGAGGGAAATCAACAGAAACACATGTGAGACCAGTAAGCAGAATATACACACCATAAGCACAGGTGAAAGTAAGGAGTAACGCACCTGGGGTCCTTGCAATAACAGTGTATACATAATAAGTTTACGAAATGGACGGTATATCGGTAACCTCAAGTATAAGAAGAGGGAAAGAGTAATGATAGGCATGCTCAGAGACATGAATCAAACTCAACCAATCATATCAATCTAAAATCCAGAAACTAACAGTCTAGCAGTAACCAACTCCATACTTATCCGTAACACGGAACAATTCTATAAGTAAATAGCAAGAGTCTACCTACAGTCCCCCGGCCGCCCATACAACTGAGGAACACAAACAAGTGAAAACAAACCCTTCGGCATCCCATACTACCGGAGCGTACAATCAACAAACAAGGGTGGAGCCTCAAACAATGAATGATATGATGCATGAAGATCTCAAGTGAAATGGTATCTCTGTATGTACCTCCTCCGGTGCCTATCGGGCCCAGCAGGTAGGTTTCATGGATGGACACTGCCCGTATACCTCTACTCCGCCATATACCATTCCTCCGGCACACGCAGCCCGAAGCCCCTGGCCCGGATGGCAAGGAGGTCCCAGACCCCATACTAAAACTCAGTATTAAAACATGTCGTCCGGAAGCAAGTCCGGGTTCAAGATAGAGACCCAGTCTCGAATATGCATGCCAAGACCCTGTCCAGGACTAAAGTAGTAGGAAAATATCTCAAAAACCCCTCCAAGGGTGCCCGGGCATAACCGGGACTAAACAGTAGAAAGTCATCTCAGGTGCTCGGTCCGACCGAGGCTAAAAATCATCTCAAGTAGCAAGAAAACTCAACTAGCACCCCGGCCCTGCTGAGTCTAGCGTTAGTAGTAAAACTGGCGTTTTAAAACATAATTTTACTTCCTATTACCCAGGAATATTGACAAGTTAAATCAAACCATTTCCAAATTATTTCCATAAAAAACGGGCCCCCCGGGCCATGGAAGGTTTAGAAAATGGTGCTAGTAGGCCCGAAGCCCAAACCGTAGTAAAACCTGTATAAAACCTCTTTATATGCATGAAAATGGTATGATCAAACACAATAGCTGCCCAACAACTCACAATCAACCTATCGACCCTGCACAGGCCCACAGCTACTCAGCAAGCATAACCAGCCTAGAAGGATAATTCTATGCCCGGGACTCGCGGACATTCCCAAAATCCCACCTTCTATGTTCCAGAGACAACAAGGCCTCACAGGACCACAAGGGTAAATAAAATATATCGGCAAGTACTACAAGCAACGGAGGAACAAAAGTAGGCGGACATGAATAAAGAGGTCGAGGTCTGTTGTACCAACCTAATAAACCAACCCAAGGATGCCCATTAATACAATTTTATCCTATAAATGCGGAGTCTAGGGAAAATAAACCGTAACCTACCTGTCGTCCGATGACAAGCTTGAACCTCTCTGAAAAATCCCCAACACGAAATAAAACTCGAACTCGAGCTTGAATAACTTGACGTAGATAATTGATTTTCTTTCGATCATCAACAAAAGTGTTAAAAGCATTTTTCCCCCCACCAAATCTCTTTCCAGCGTACAAAATCATACACAGATGGAACATATGCAAGATATATTCTAACTAGTACTTGGTGGTGTGGCTAAGCAAAGTGCTGGAAAGGTTATTGTAGTGGTAGGTTAATGCTCTCACCAATAACATTTCTTGTTCAACTAACCTTTTTAATTCCTAAAGGAAAATGAAAGTGCTCCCCTTAAATAATTGGAGGACCAACTGTTTAATGCTTACATTAACTTGCCAACTGTGGCAATTAATCCACGTTGTGCACTCCCTCCACTTCCACGTGGAAGTGGAGGTGTAACACCTCAATTATTTATCTCGTTATATATATACTCGGGTATTGCATAGGTTCGTTGTAAAATATATATAACTTTTTAAATATACCATAATTAATAGAAAATCATTTCAAATTAAACCTACTATATTATAATAATAATTTTGAACATAACTAAATTTACTATCTCCGTTAAAATAATACCATGTATACAAGCCTTATAAAATAAGTACATACACAATTATATCGTAACAAAAATATTTTTCATAAACCTTTAAAATATTTTAAAAAGGTAATAATAATATAACTTTTTACCAAATTCAACTTTCAAACAAAAATTTTTCAAATACTCGCGATGTTAATAAATTCTCAGACTTAGACTCGCAATTCACCATCGCACGATTTTGATAATCAAGAACTCTCTTGGAATCCTCCCTTATGTTTTCTCACTGTTTCAGAACTGAAATGGCGTTTTAAAACGTGAAGTTGAGGCTTTAAATCGATTTTGAACCGACCCGGTTCGCGACCCGGTTCGCAACCCGGTTTCTGCCAGACAGTCCGCGGTAAAACAGTCATAACTTTTTACTCCGAGATCAGTTGGACGTGAGGATCTGTGCGTTGGAAACTAGACTCGTAGACCTTCGATTTGGTATATCGTGGGACTTCTAACTCTTTATATATTGGGAGAAAAGCTCTGAGACATTTGACCCAAAGTTCAGAAAATTTATTAAAGAAACTTACGATAACTTTTGCCGACTTACTTGTCTTCAAAACATACCATACGACCAAACAAATGGACCCGGCACCAAAATACTTGTCCCGACAAGCCTTAAATGACTTGGGGCTAATACAAACAAGCTCTAACGGCACAAGGAAAACGTATACGTGGAAATAACCGGAAGGGTCATTACAGGGAAAACGTGGGGTTTTAGGATTTCAAACGTGGCCCGGAACGGGAAATAGGGATTTTTTCAGTTTTTTCGTGTGTTAGTCCATGGATTTTGTGTGATATGTGCGTCCGGCCGTATTTTGGTCGAAATTTTTCGTGGGCGTAGGCGACGACCTATTTAGTGGCGCGCGTTGGTTCGGAGGGGCAAACGTGGTGTTTTAGGATTTCAAACGTGGCCTGGAACGGGAAATAAGGATTTTTTAGTTTTTTCGTGTGTTATAGTCCATGGATTTTGTGTGATATGAGCGTCCGGCGGAATTTTGGCAGAAATTTTTCGTGGGCGTCCGCGACAACCTACTTAAAGGCGCGCGTTGGTTCGGAGGGGCCAACGTGGGGTTTTAGGATTTCAAATGTGGCCCGGAACGAGAAATAGGGATTTTTCAGTTTTTTTGTGTGTATAGTCCATGGATTTTGTGTGATATGTGCGTCCGACTGTATTTTGGAGAAACAATTTCGTGGGCGTTCGCGATGACCTATTTAATGGCGCGCATTTGTTCGGAGGGGCAAATGTGGGGTTTTAGGATTTCAAACGTGGCCCGAAACGGGAAATAGGGATTTTTCTATTTTTTCGTGTGTTATAGTCAATGGATTTTGTGTGATATATGCGTCCGGCGGTATTTTGGCCAAAAGTTTTCATGGGCATCCGCGATGACCTATTTAATTGTCACGACCCGATTTCTCGTTCATGATGGCGCCTACAACCCCCCAGTAGGCGAACCAATTCCCGTAGCCCAGAACAGTTAGTAATGGGCTACTATCTAGCAAAAGGGAACAAGACGAATAAAATAGATAACAGGGATATAAATATATAAATATGCGGAAACTAAACCAAACCCCAAGACCTGGTATCATAGTACAGAGCCAAACTACATACATGGAGTGCAAATAAACCAAAACTATATATACAGATGTCTCTAAATGGTAATAGAGTACATGAAGCAAAAGATAAACTAAAGCTAAGCTCCGATCGCCAAGAGCTCACCCTCAGCCTGAAGTAGTCTTCAACAGATCTCCAAGCACGAATCACAACGGTCTAACGGCGATGGCCCACGCTAGGATCTGCACCTAAAGATGCAGGGGGTAGGGGTGAGCACCAAATACGAAGCATAAGGTACCCAGTAGGTATCATAGGCCGACTGGGCACATATAAGATAAAAGCGCAGTAATAGACAGAATAGAAGCAAGTAGTCACAGAAATTAACGAAAGGTACACAGGAACTAGCCCAGAGGGAAAACAACAGAACCACATGTGAGGCTAGTAAGCAGAATATACACACCATAGGCACAGGTGAAAGTAAGAAACAACGCACCTGGGGTCCTTGCAATAACAGTGTATACAAAATAAGTTTACGAAATGGACGGTATACCGGTAACCTCAAGTGTAAGAAGAAGAAAGAAAGAGTAATAATAGGCATGCTCAGAGACATGAATCAAACCCAACTAATCATACCAATCTCATACTATTCCATCATAGAGAACAATTCTGTAAGTAAAAAGCAAAAGTCTACCTACAGTACCCCGGCCGCCCATACAACCGAGGAACACAAACAAGTGAAAACAAACCCTCCGGCATCCCATACTACCGGAGCGTACAATCAGCAAACATCAAACAAGGGTGGAGCCTCAAACTATGAATGATATGATGCATGAAGATCTCAAGTGCCATGGTATCTCTGTATGTACCTCCTCCGGCACCGATCCGGCCCAGCAGGTAGGTTCCATGGAAGGACTCTGCCCGTATACCTCTACTCCACCGTATACCCCTCCTCTGGCACACGCAGCCCGTAGCCCCTGGCCCGGATGGCAAGGTCCATGGAGGTCCCAGACCCCATACTAAAACTCAGTATCAGAACATGTCGTCCAGAAGCAAGTCCGGTATCAAGATAGAGACCCAGTCTCGATATCAAGATAGAGACCCAGTCTCGAATATGCATGCCCAGACCCTGTCCAGGACTAAAAATAGTAGGAAAATATCTCCAAAAAAACCCCTCCAAGGGTGCCCGGGAGTAACCGGGTCTAAATAGTAAAAAGTCATCTCAGGTGCTCGGTCCGACCGAGACTAAAAATCATCTCAAATAATAAGAAAACTCATCTAGCACTCCGGCCCTGCCGAGTCTAGCGTAGTAGTAAAACTGGTGTCTTAAAACATAATTTTACTTTCTTTTACCCAAGAATACTCACAAGTCAAATCAACCATTTCCAAATCATTTCCATCAAAAAGGCCCCCCGGGCCATGCAAGGTTTAGAAAACAGTGCCAGTAGGCCCGAAGCCAAAACCACAGTAAAACACGGATAAAACCTCTTTATATGCATGGAAATGGTATGATCACACACAATAGCTGCCCCGCAGCTCACAATCAACCTATCGACCCTGCACAGGCCCACAGCTACTCAGCAAGCATAACCAGCCTAGAAGGATAATTCTATGTCCGGGACTCGCGGACATTCCCAAAAATCCCACCTTCTATGTTCCAGAGTCAACAAGGCCTCGCAGGACCACAAGGGTAAATAAAATATAACGACAAATACTACAAGCAACGGAGGAATAAAAATAGGCGGACATGAATAAAGCGGTCAAGGTCTGTGGTACCAACCTAATAAACCAACCCAAGGATGCCCATTAATACAATTTTATTCTATATATGCGGAGTCTAGGGAAATTAAACCGTAACCGACCTGTCGTCCGACGACAAGCTGCCAGAACAACGATGTCCAAGCTCGAACCACTCCAAGCAAATCCAAAACTAAATCGGAATCGGAATCGGATTTGGGCTTGAATAACTTGACGTCGATAATTGATTTACTTTATCAAATATATTTTCCTCACAACAACCTCTCACGTGAATGAGTATTTAATAGTGTGCATAGTTGTATGCAACAGTAATATACATATATGTATATCAACTTAGCAAAGTCAAAAGGCTCACTTTAATATAATATAAGCATGCAATTCATCATATGCTGCCAACTTCCAAAAGATGCCACCTTTCCACTTGCTATGCTGTGTTAGCCCTCCACTTCCACGTGGAAGTGGAGGTGGCAACCAACCCGATCCGTTAAGTATATACTCGGGTATTGCATAAATTCGTGGTAAAATAAATATACTATTTTAAATATACCATAATTCATAGAAAATTATTTCAAACAAAACCAACTATATTATAATAATAACTTTCAACATAGCTAAATTTACTATCTCCGTTAAAATATTATGGAGTATAAAAACCTTATAAAATAAATACGTATACACTTATATCGTATCAAATATATTTTTCATAAACGTTTAAAATATTTTGAAAAGGCAATAATAATATAATTTTTACCAAATTCAACTTTTAAATAACGTATTTTCAAGTACACGCACGAGGCTAATAAAATTCTTAAGTTTAGGCTCGTAATTCGCCAACGCACGATTTTGATACTCAAGAATTCTCTCGGGATCCTCCCTTATGTTTTATCACTGTTTCGGAACTGAAATGGCGTTTTAAAACGTGAAGTCGAGGCTTAAATCGAGTTTAACCCGACCCGGTTCGCGACCCGGTTCGCGACCCGGTTCGCAACCCATTTTCTGCCAGACAGTCCGCGGTAAAACAGTCATAACTTTTTACTCCGAGATAATTTGGACGTGAGGTTTTGTGCGTTGGAAACTAGACTCGTAGACCTTCGATTTGGTATTTCGGGGGACTTCTAACTCTTTATATATTGGGAGAAAAGTCCCGAGACATTTGACCCAAAGTTCAGAAAATTTGTTAAAGGTCTTACG
>QJPP01006072.1:0-23225 GCA_003996215.1 Jaltomata sinuosa | reverse complement strand
TTGCATTCCTTGACCACATCATCAAACACACCGGATACGAACTTGATCATACGAGCTCTAGAGTCAGCTACTATTGCCAGGGTTTACTTGGATAGCTGAGTGAACTTCAATGCATAGTCCTTTACGCTCATGTCATCCTGCTTCAGATTGATGAACTCTTGAACCTTGGCTTCCCTGAGCTCTAGTGGGAAGAACCGGTCCAAAAATGCAGTCTTGAAAAGATTCTAAGTCACTGGTCCTGTATTGGCACAACGAGATTCCCTCCACTGCTATTACCAAGTATAAGCCACCCCTTTCAGTTGATAGGCAGCCAAGTATGCACTCTCTGCTAAAGCGACATCCATAATGTCTGTCACATTCTAAATATCCTCTAAGAACTCTTGGCGATCCTCCTCTGACTTGGACCCATGAAACTCTGGAGGGTTCATCCGAGTGAAGTCCCGGATTCTGGCTGCAGCAGTATTGACCTGAGGCGAAGCAGGAGCCGCAGCTTGCTGATTGACCTGGGCGGTCATGGCCTGAGCAAGTAGTTGAAAAGCAGCCCTGAATTCGCCATGCGTAACCTGCTCATTTAGTGGGTCTGCCGGAGCTGCTGGTGCTGGCTGATTCCTAGCGTTTGCTCTTTTGGGAGGCATTTTTCTGAAATGCGAAGAACATGAGTTAGAATAGAGGAGAATTAAATAGAGTTTATACTCTATAGCACAAACTGGAAAAGAAAGAAGGAAAGTTATTCCTAATGACGTCTCATAGCTTCTCCCCCATAAGTATGGCGCGCTTCACACCCATGAAGAAGACTCTACTTGACGCGGCTTTCAGACACCCTAGGACACTTAAACCTGATTCTCTGATACCAAGTTTGTCACGCCCCGAAGCTACCCCCTGGATGCAACACGGTGCTTAGTGTCACAAGTGACCCCAAGCTAACCCATGGCATGCCATATCTACGCAAAACCAATTTAGAGATATGTACTGTGCGGAACATAAAACAATTTAATATCTGAAAACAGGAAGAGAGCCCAACAAATCTGAAATGGGTATAATATGAAAAATAGTTTAGTGCTGACTAAAAACAACACTAACAACTACTGAGTCTAGTCTATGTCTGAAAGCCATCTAACTGAATAGGAGTTGCTGAGACATGCCCCCAGCTAACTCTACAAATCTAAAATTGAAAGTAAATACTGAAATGAAGCATGTCTATTGTCCTCGAACTAATGAGGACTCACCATTGAACTGCTGAGTACGAACTGGGGAACCGAACTAGGTGCAGTCTGGATGTTGAGTGCCGGAACCTACATCATAAAATGATGTAGCACAAAAGTATGCGTCAGTACTTTGAATGTACTGATCATGCAGGATATATATACAAAGCTGGGCAATATAGAACTGAACATGAAGATAGATATACTGCAACATAACTGAAAAAATGAACTGAATGCAATGAGCAAGTATAAATCATGAAATAAGATGCTGAACTGAATACTGAACATAAATATTGGATACAAGGTCAATGAACATGAATCTGACTGTGGGAGACACTACTAACCGACATACCCCAAGTTGAGCTAGCTATGGGGCCAACCTGTGACCCTGGATGGGAGGGTGTTCATACCTTGCCAAGGGTACGAACAAGTCTGATATGGATCCACTATTGATGTCCACAAGGGACAAGGAGGTGCAGCCTAGTCTGACAGCTGACTCCTTTAAACCTACGGTGGCGCCGTAGTTCTGGAACTTGGGGATTGCTTCTAAAGGTCTTGGCCTAAACTGACAGCTAAGACTTCATCCCCTCGTCCGCTCAGTACTAAGTCTACTCCCACTGAATGTAAGCAATAATATACTGAAATAAAGGATAGCTCAAAATACTTATGAAAGACTGAGAATGCAACATACATAAGCTGAAGGATATAGCATTCAATTTCTAAAGTATGAGCATATAACTGATCTGTCTAGCAAACTAAATTCATGGAGATACTGGAATTTCTACAAGCTGGGATTTCTCACATTATTCATGAAGCTATAACCATTCTCTAAGAGACATGAAATCAATACCATAAAAACTATAAGGATTGAATTACAATAGTTTCCCTATGATTTTGGAACCCTAGGTATGAAACATTTATGGAGAAAACTGAAGGTGACTGGAATCTAAGGACCTAATGGGTGAAAGGAACCCACTAGTGAAATCCCACATACCTGGTGAAGAAATCCACGGAGAAATCCTTTGATTTTTGGGGCTGAACTTGGTGAAGCCCTCTGCTTGTTCTTAGGAGAACCTATCGCCTCTTTTGATTCCTTTCTTTCTAAGTCCGGTGAATTTAGGATAATGAAGGTTTTAGGTAGCTTTTGACTAATAAAGTAGACTTAGAGTAGTCAAAATGATGTAACCTAGGCTAAAATAGGTAGGAAATGTCTGGAATGCCCCTGGAAAATAATTAGAAAAACTGCTGAAAATCATGACTCAGGGGTCACGACTTAGTTCTATGACTCATGGAAAGTTCCACGGGTCGTGGAACTCAGTCGTGGTTTCCTGATCCTGAAAGTTGGGATACTGATTGAACCCTACGAGTTGGGTTCATGACTCGTGGAAACTTCCACGGGTCGTGGAACCCACTCGTTGTTCCTGTACTGAAATTTCTTGGTCCCAGAAGATTGGTTCCACGAGTTGGGTTCACGACTCGTGGAACCCAATCATGGTTCCTGAGGACTTAAGGATAGGCTACTGGAACAGGTTCCACGAGTTGGGTTCACGACTTGTGGAAACTACCACGGGTCATGGAACCCAATCGTGGCCCCTGATAGTCATTTGTTTCTGGGGTTCCACGGACAAGTTCTATGATCCGTCAAAACTTCTACGGTCCGTAGACTTGAGTCATGGAACGAAATTCAGAGGAACAGTCCTATGATCTTTGTTCCATGAGTCCAGTCCACGACTCGTGGAAGTGACTCATGGTCCTGCTGACAGTTGAAAAATTTTATTTCTTCTGGTTTTCTAAGCTAAGTCTGGGATTGGATGTTCTGGGATGTTACAATACCCAATAGCTGTAGTAATAACCCCCGAATATCTGAAGAATGAGTTGGGGATGAGGCTGGTACAGAAACTGGTATTGGTGCTGGTGGTACCTGGACTGTCCCCGGGTCCACGTGTTGTTGCTATGGAGTGAACTTTGGCTCGTAGTCAAACTCGGGCTCTATCTCAACTCTAGTAGCTCTAACAGGTGCCGCTGCTCTGGGGCATCCAGGACCCCTGCCTCTACCTCTACGACTGCCCCAACCCCTAACTGGAGTTGGGTGTGCAAGGGCAGGAGGCTCTCCTCCACCAGAAAGCTGAAAATCTCGTACGAACCATTTGCAGAAGAGTGAACCAAAATAAGTTAGATTCCCAGAAACCTTCAAGGGTACTACGCACGAGATAGAAACAAGAAAAGCCCAATTTTTCTTAAGATGTCACTACAGCCTCCTGAAGATTGAGTACGGACGTCTCCGCCCCGATCCGCAGGACTCGACTAGATATTGGCTCCTATACCGATGATACCGATGAACCAAGGGCTCTGATACCAAGATGTCACGAACTGATTTTTCGGTCATGATGGCACCTACAACCACCCAGTAGGTGAATCAATCCCATAACTTAGAATGGTCAATAATGGGCTACTATCTAACAATCTAACCAAAAGTAACAGTTTAATAAGCGGAAGCAAGAGAACAAGATGAAGAAGATATATAATAGGAGTAATAAATATACAATGCGGAAGCTAAACCAAAACCCAAAACCTGGTATCATAGCGTATAAGAGCCGAATCTTCATAAGGAGTACAAGGGTTCAAAATAATATATACTAAGCTGTCTCCAAGTAGAAATAGAGTACATAATCAAAAGATAAACTAAAAGCTAAGCCCCGGTCATCAAGAGCTCACCCTCAGTCTAGACGGTCTAAAAACAGTACCTCGCACGAGTCTCCAACGAGCTAACGGCGATGGCCTACACTAGGATCTGCACCCAAAGATGCAGAGTGTAGTATGAGCACCCAATGCAAATCATAAGGTACCCAGTAGGTATCATAGGCCGACCGGGCACATATAAGATAAAAGCTTAGTAACAAATAAAATAGAAGCAAGTAGTCACGAAAATCAATGAAAAGTATACAGGATCTAGCCCAGAGGGAAGGCAACAGAATAACATACATGGCTAGCAAGTAGAATATATATGCAACATGCACATGTGAAAGTAAGAAATGATGCACCTGGGATCCTTGCAATAACAGTATATACATAATAAGTTTTAGAAGTGGATGGTATACCGGTAACCTCAACTATAAGGAAAGGGAGAGAAGAGTAAAGATAGACATGCTCGAAAAACAGGAATCAAAATCAAACTAATCTTATCAATATCAAACCAGAACTAACAACGTTGTAGAATATAATCTCAAAATCACAACCGAGATAGGGGATAGTATCATGATAAAGTAAAAAGAGGCTACCTACAGTCCCCCGACTGCCCTTACAACCGTGGAACGCAATCAAGTAAAAACAAAACCCTCCGGCCGCCCATACAACCAGAGCGTCACTCAACAAACAACAAACAAGGTGGAGCCTCAAACAATGAATGATATGCTATGAAATGCCAGGACAGTGAAACTTCAGTGACAATATGTTACCCCCTCCGGTGCCCCAATGGTCTAGTAAAGGCGGGATCCATGGAAGGGCTTCGCCCGAGTACATCTGCTCCGCCGTAAACCATACCCCCGGTAACCCTTTTTCCCGAAGCACTTGGTCTAGAATGACAGGGTCCATGGAGGTCTACTCGTAGACCACATACTGCACTCTAACCTCAAAATACCATCCGGAGTACCACCGGATCCAAACTAGTCACCAATGCTCAAAATGTGTGCCTGAATCCTATCCAGGTCTAAATCAATGAAATAAATGCAGTAAATCCCCTTCAAGGGTGCCCGGGCGTCTCCGAGTCTAAAAAAGTAGTAAAACAAGTCTAATGCTCGGCTTTACCGAGTCTAATCTCACTGCTTTTATAAATAGTGGAAATCAATCTAGCACCTCGGTCCACCCGAGTCCAATATAAGAATACGAAAACAGAGACATCTCTCTCCTTTAAACCTTTCTTACCCCAAGAAGATCCATAACAGGGATACCAAACCATTTCAAAACATATTTTACCAAAAATGGGCCCCCGAGGCTATGCAAGATTTGGAAATCATAAATAGAAGGACCGAAGCCAAAACCATAGTAAAATTGAGTAGAAAATCCTTTATATGCATGATAATGGTATGCTCAATCAAAATCAATAGCCCAACGGCTCACAAACAACCTATCGGCCCTGCATAGGCCCACAACTACTCAGCAAGCATAACTAACCTAGAAGGATATTTCTATATCCGGGACTCGCGGACATTCCTAATAATCCATCTTTTATGTTCCAGTGTCAAAAAGGCCTCACAGGACCACAAGGGTGAATAAAACATATCAAGCAAGTACTACAAACATCGGAGGAAAGAAAGTAGGCGGACATGGATAAAGCGGTCAAGGTATGTGGTACCAACCTAATAACCCAACCCAAGGATGCCAGCTAGTAAAATTTTATCCGATATATGCTAAGTTTGGGGAGTTTAGACTATAACCTACCTGTCGTCCGATGATAAGTTGCTGGGACAGTGAAAACCAAGCCCGAAACACTCTGAGGACTCCCGAATGATAATCAAACTATCAACAACATAATAAACACATCAAGATGAGTCTAACGATACCCACATTTCTATAATGATAGCCGAGTCGAAATTCGGGTCACCGGCAGGCCCGTGGGCCCCGTAACTCGAAACCGAAAACAAAAATACACAATATAATCACCGAGACCATAGGAGTACATGCCCAAAAAATCAAAGAAATTGGGAAATAATTTCGGGCTAAAACAGCCCCTACTAACCAAGAACCCAGTGTAAGGATTTAAGGAAAGGAAATCGGAAATGAGCAAGAATCACCTACCAAATTGAGAGAATAATGTCAAGAGCTATGAATTGAATGAGTTCCCGAGCATGCAATGCCACACACGAGCAGATTCTACAAATGAAATTTGAGCTTGAGAATGATGGCAATAATGGTGGATTTAAGCCAATGAAGAAGACAACAATTAAAGAAGGGGAAACTTACCCAAAACGCCAACGGAGCAAGACTTTATCGAGGGAACAAGGATTCCTCAAAGGTGTACTGGTTTGGGGTAATTTAGAGAGGATTTGGGTGTGTTTAGAGTTGGGAAATTGAAGGAAGAAGGCAGAAAAATGAAGTGGCCATCTTAAATAGTTGTTGGCCAAAGCCCTTCGCGAACGCGGCCAGCCATCGCGTCCCCGATGAATAATTTCCCAGGCGGCTGGCACAAGCATACGCGAACGCGACCGACCACTATGAACACGGAGGCCAAGCTTAGTGGGCAGCTGACATATGCCTACGCGAACACGGCCGGCCACCACGAACGCGAAGGCCAAGCTGATGCCATGACAACATCAGCTGCCAACAGCAATGCCCAAAAGAAAACTACTCTGACGGACCCTCGGGAACACACCTGGGGTCCCGCGAACACAAACAAATAGAGCTATTTGACTAAAACCAGCATTCCGGACTCAACGGAATCGATGAAAACCTAAATTGAGGTTGATAGCACAAAAATTGGGCCCCATGCCCAAGAACCAACTTTAGGCCTATCTTTCCAAAATGGAACACCAAGGCCTAAAATGAGTCTTAAAGCCTCAAGACCCAAACCAAAGGTCCCTCTAGCTCAAAGTCGACATTTCGGAGCTAACAACACTGTCATAATTTCCATCCAAGGCCGTCTTCTCCGAATGTTGACCAAAGTCAAACTTTTAAGTTCAACTTGGCTAAAACACCAAAACCAAGACAGAACAAAACTAAAAGCTCCTAGAACCCGACCAAAGGTCCTTCTAGACCAAAGCCCCCACTCCGGAGCTAATGGAACTGTCGGAATTCAATTCTAAGCATGTTTACGAAGAATGTTGACTAAAGTCAACGATATTCTAAGTTAAGGCTCTAAAAATAGGCAAACGGCCAAAACAACCAAACGAACGACCCGTGCACCGAACTACCGGTCCCAGCAAGCCATAAATGACTTGAGGTCGCTACAAGAAAGCTCTAACAATACAATGAATATGAAAACGAGAAGATGACCGGAAGGGTCATTACAACAACCAAAATTAGCCACTCTTGGTGGGTAGCGGAGAGCTTTTTGATGTAACTTTGAGCCATGAAATTTGAAAATATGACTTACTAGAATATCCATAATAAGATAGTCTGATCTAGCCACGTGCGAGTAAATTTTAACCAACTCACCTAAAGGCTAAATTCAAATCTACCTTATTATAGAACACTCCATAGTAACATAATCTTGCAACATATTGAAAAACTCATCATTTCCTTCCTATTTTCCTCTCCAATGTAGTAATACTTTATATCCTTCAAGCATTCAACATGTATAAACACATGACTCCATACTCTTTCCTCCATAACTAATCACTCATTTTTTTTAGATATTGAAAGGAAATAAAAAAGAAAGGAAAATGGTAACGGAGAAAGTTGAGTTGAAGAAGATTGAGAAAAAAAGTAATAGACAAGTGACTTTCTCAAAAATGAGCTGGATGAGATTATCCAAGATAGCTAATGAATTGACTATTCTATGTGCAACTGATGTTGCTGTTATTGTTTATTCAACTAGAAAACTCATAGTGCTTTTCATTGTTGCAATAAACAGTAACAACAACATCAGTTGCACATAAAACAACCAATACATTAGCTTTCTTGAATAATCCTATCCTCCTTTTTGAGAAAGTCACTTGCCTGTTACTTGTTTTCTGAATCTTGTTCAACTCAACTTTCCCTCCTACCATTTTCCTTTCTTTTTCTTTCCTTTCAATATCTAAAAAATGGAGCGATTGGTGATGGAGGAAAGAGTAAGGAGTCATGTGTTTATATAGACATGTTGAATGCTTAAAGGATGGAAAGTATTACTACATTGGAAAGGGAACATGGAAAGGAAATTATGAGTTTTCTAATTTGTTGCAAGATTATATAGACATATTGAATGCTTGAAGGATGGAAAGTATCACTACATTGGAATGGGAACATGGAAAGGAAATGAAGAGTTTCCAATTATGTTGAGTGAATATCTCAAAAGGTCATTGAACTATGAAAAATTATCTAGGGAAGTTATTGAACTTTATTTTGTATCAATAAAATCACTCAGAGTACTTAAGCCTTTTATTTTCAAAAATTACTTAACCACATTTATCATTAAAAAAATGACATGAAAAAATAAATCTTTTTTATACCATGTAAACATGAACCCCACAATAATAATCTATTCCTTATTATTATTATTATTATTATTATTATTATTATTATTATTATTATTATTATTATTATTATTATTATTATTATACCCATACACCCACAAATTAGTCTTTATCTAAAAAGTAAAACTCTATTTCCCTGGTAAGCTTAATTTCCCCTTTTTTCTCATTGTTTCTTTATTTCTCCGAAATTTCTCACCAAAAAGGGGGTCAAATTTAGTATTAAACTAGCAACATTACTCGCGCTTCGCGCAGTGTGAAAAAGCATCAACAAATTTTAAAAATTATTTTTACTAAAATTTTGTTGAGATAAAATTTTCAATCATAATATAAAATATCAAAATATATTAGTGAAATAAAAAATATAAATATCATTGTTAGAAATAGAGCATACACTGAACTATATTTTTCATTATATATCACATTTTCTATAAGAGCTTTTTTTAAAGGAAATTTTAATTTTATATATGTGTATGTGCCTGATGGAGTTTAATACGTAGTCATATAAATAATTATTGTATATTTACTTTCATTCTTTCATTAGATAGTAGAGTAAATAGTTTATTTTTTAAAAAAAAAATCTATTCAAATAACCAAAACATGATGTATTAATTAATTTTCCCCAAAAAAGTTTACTTATTTCATATTTTTTTTTCCCGTCTTTTCCTGTTAGTCAATCTCCCTCTCAAGTACCAATCGTCCTCCTCTACATGCTATTGCTTTTTATTTCTCATTTCTCCTTCTATATGCCACATCTTCCTCAGTTATTATTTTCGTTCGTACAATTATATATAACTCTATATGAAGTGGCTCTGTTTCACTAAATATACGCTCCAATAGTTATTAATACTTAAGATTGCTAATATGTGTCTTTGTAAATTTTAATGTCTAAAGTGTGATTTGGTTTACCTTATATTATTATGATTAAATCTCGAGTAATAATAATATATCAACATGTCCAGACAATGTTCTGGATTTGCATTACGTCCTAGATTTGTCAAGGGAAGATGGACTCATTCATGTTCCAAGTATAAAATGTTTTCATAGTTCTTTTTTTCTCACACAACATTAATGTTCTAGGAAGTTTAATAGTCTGTGAATTCAAGTTGTACCCTAGTGAAATGGAGTTACTCACACTTGTCAAACTCGTTCTGTGCACTGTTAGGTTCCAATTGATTTAACTATCCTAACCATATTATCGTACAGTTATATTCAAGTAGAAGTCTATTGTTTTGAAGAACACCAACTATTCTACGAACCATTCACATTCTTAATGACATTGTTGACTTTCTTTCACAATCATCACAGAAACTTTATATTTTTATTTCAATTTTTTCCAAGATTTTTCGAACAATACAATCATATAAACTGAGATTAGGCAAACAGGAAAAAGGAGAAAGAAGGATAAAAAATTAGGAAAACTGAAAAGTGTTTGTAGAACCTTGCACTGCTTCATATGCATGTGAATTAGAGCTACTAACATAAGAATCGGAGCATGGCCCAATTCACTGCAAAGTTTGATCTTAAATTTTTGCACTCCCTCCGTTTCAAAAAGAATAACCTATTTAGACTTGGCAAGAAGTTAAAGAAAATAAAGAAGACTTTTGAATCTTGTGGTCTTAAATTAAAGATATGTGAAATGTACCAAAATGCCCTTTAATCTTGTGGTCTTAAACATGCCTGTGAAAAGTTGGAATTAAAGTGTTGCCATAAAAGGAAAGGGTCATTCTTTTTTAAACGAACTAAAATGGAAAGTAGGTCATTCTTTTTTAAACGGAGGGAGTATGATTTTTATACATAGTGATACAAGTATACAAAGAAAATGGAGAAAGAAAGCTACAGAGATCAGAAACTTCCACTATATAAGATTAGAAAATAAAAAATATAGTAGTTCTCTATTAATAGAGAGAAATCCCCTCTGAGTAGTTTTAACCAAGAGGAAGTTAGGGAGCCACCAATTCCCTAAAAAAACAATAAGTGGTAGAGGCAGAAAGAACGGAAAAGTCATCAATCAAAGGGAGGAGGAAGAATAACAAAATAGAGTAAAGAACATGTAAGGCAATTGGTGTAGTTCGTAAGACATCAGTATTTGAATAACAGTTTCATCAAACTTTAAGAGATTTTTTGCCTTTTGGAAACACTTGTTCAATAAACATTAAAATCTTTTGGCCTTTGCGCTTTTTGTAAAAAGGTGACAGTTACTATTTAGATATTTACTACGAAAGACAAAGGTAAAGAGAATGAGGTCTTAACGGTGTTAAAATTTTATTTTCAACAATTATACAGAGTAAATAAACCAGTGACAGTAAAAAAAATCAAAGTTTCATTTTTATCTTTTGTTTCACATGACTGAGAAAATCTAAATAGAAAACAATTGCTTCCAAGAAAATAATACTGCACTATCGTAGCGAACCATTGAGGTGTAGTGGCAAAGAACGAGATTTTTTAAAATTGCGATGATGGATTCCTGATAAACTATCAAAAATATAGTGACGGAAATCAAGCAACACAAAAATATGTGGAGTAGATAGATAATTACCAGTTTGATCTTCTTCTACTCAAATTACTATGCCAAAGTCTAAATTCCACTCTCAAGACAAATACTGTAAAAGCCAAATGAGAAGTAAAAACAAGGCAGGGAAAAATATAAAAGTTTCACCAGAATTCTCATGTTTGGACCCCGATTCTGCCAAAATCTGATGAAAAAATAAAACAAAAAATAGGACAAATTTAATGCATAAATACATTAAATAAAACACCAAAAAAAAATGAAGAACTTGTACCTTCGGATATTTCTCAAGGATGGTAAACTTCTTCAATGATATTGTTCAAGAAGTCAGCCAATGGAAGTTCTCAACTTTCCCCTACAGACGGTTTAAATGAAATCAGAATACTACGTCAAAGTTAATTAAGGAGCTAACTCATCAAGCAAACATTTACATAAAGAAAAAGGGTGAACAAACATCTTAATGTCATGATCTATGCATAAAAGTTGGATTTAAAAATCATTAAGTGAACATATTGAAGATTAATTAAAGCTCACAAAATGGGCTACAAAATAATGAAAGGATACAAAATTTATTTCTACGTAACTGAAGCGGTGATAGTTTTATATTATCACAGAATTATCACAAATTCTTGAATAGGTAATCAACAAAAGCAGAAAACAATGATAGACTGGGGCTTGCCTTTGCACATGTTTTTCTCTGTTTTTTGTTACTAAAGCAGTTTGCCCAGAATTTTGAAAGACGTGATTTATTATTATGTGGATTTTGATAGACTGGTGGACTCTTTCATTAACGATGTGACTTTTGATAGTGTTTAGTGCCTTTTGGATTCTTCATACGGTAGGTTTTTATTTTATTAGTGACTTTTGTTTTAATTTGTAAAAATTGGAAAAAACTTTAAAAAATAGATAAATGAGATTCCTTGCTTGTAGTGGCGCCACATCACCGGGTTGAGGGTTATCTTTTATATATATACTAGGCAAATTGTCCGCGCCTCGCGCAGTCAGACATCAATATAATGTGTTGTGAAGTTTTTTTTTTATAATTTTTTCAACATATATAAAAGAGATAAATTTTGTGCAATGTAATACATACTCTCTCTGTTTCATTTTACTTTGCCCCTATACCAAAAATCAATTCTTCATTTTACTTGTCCATTTTAGCAAATCAAGAGAGCTCAATTACTTTTTTTTCATACTACCCATAGTACTGAATAACTGCATAAGTTAGTAGTAGTTAGTTTTAAAGTTCCCAAACATCATTAATAAGGTTAATTTAGTAAAATACCTCTTTAATTAAAGTTTTCTTAAGGAGTGTGTCAAGTCAACAGGGGTCAAATAATATAAAACGGAAAGAGTATATATCGTAACAATAAAATAAAATAGAAAAAATAATCCAAATAACAATCATCGCACAACTTTTTTGTAAATTTATGATAACAGGGTTTTCGAGGAATTATTCTTTCAATGAGGTAGAGAAGTTCATGCTTATTTTATAGAGAGAAAAAGTAAGGTAAACCTTTGACTCATATGTATTATGTGATTGTATTTAAAGATATATATTATTCATAACTAATTTTAATTATTACAAACAATAATATTATTAGATGTTTGACTTATTTAGGTCTTCTTGCCTTCCGTTCCTACTTAATATTTTTCCCTAGAAAATAAAATTATTTCCAAATATTACTCTATCCATTTTATTTTACTTGAACCTTATACTATTTTTTTTCTTTCTATTTGTTCATTTTAATAATTCAAGAGAGTTTTACTTTTTCCCGTAATACTATCCGTAAGGTCATTTTAGTAAAATATTTCATAATAAATATTTTTTAAAGGATTGTGTCAAGTTAATATAAACCAAGTAAAATGAAATGGAGGAAATATTTGTTAGTAATTATAGTTACACATTTTTAGAATTTTAAGTTTCTCTCTATAATATTTCATCATGTACATAAGGGTTTTAGCCATAAAAGGATGCTTGATTTCTGTAATCCATATAGGTAAAATGATAATTTTCCTCTTTTTTATTTTTATTTTTTATAATCCATTTTTTTTGTATACAATCATTTCGATTCTCTTAAGTTAATTATGGTGTTACTTTAAACAAACAATATAAGAAATATTGTATTATACATTGTATAAGAATTTTAAATTTGACGCCACCTTGGAACGCTTTCAATTTTCAGTAGAAAAAGCAAATCAGTGAGAGAACATGGACAGTTGTATTCCAAATTCGAGCAATGTTCCATTGTTATCAGTGTACCAAGAAATAGCAGTCATTTGAGCACAGAATTGGCGTCAGGAAGCTTGTTCCATCGTTGAACTTGTTTTCTTCTGAACTCGAGATTTTCTCCGAGAAAAGTTATTTTCGCCTGATTCACAAATTGAAAGCGGCAAAATGGATGAGAAGAGAGATTGAAAGCGTCAAAATTAATGAAAATAGAGATATATTGATTACCAGGAAAAAGTTAATTATACTTGTTTATGGATGAAGCAAAAATACTGAAACATGGAATTGACTTATAAAAGGCTATTGTAATTTTCATCCTTTACCGTTTTTGGATGTAGCCGTAATCAATAGTAATTGGAATTTCTTGATTCATAACCGTAATTTATAGCAATGTGCAGTACAATAATCAGGAGAAATATGGACTTTTAAGAAAATAAAAAAGATGAGAATTAATCCTCCATTATCACACATTTGAGGATGATGAATATTGATTGGCGCTAACTTTTGCACAGTAAGAAATTGTCGCTATATTTTCTATGTTAAAACCATTCACTTAATCTCCAAAGGGCCGGGTGTGACTTTTGAGTGAGAAGTGTCTTTTGATTTTTTTCTTTTTTAAAATTTTAATCAAATAGAGAGTGTTTAAATTGTAAAAGGCAAATAAATGAGAATAAAGATAATGTATTTCCTGAATGGCGAGAGGCGCCACGTAGGAGGGCCTAAGATTTTCTTTTATATATATACTAGGCAATTTATCCGCGCTTTGCGCGGTGATGGATGACTCTTTAAATTTACGAATGATCTTTTCCAATATCTGAATATCAAAAATAATGAAAATAAAAATTCTTGTTAAAAATTCTTACTTTACTACCTATTTTTTTTTCTTTTTGGTAATGTCAAATCTCTCTTTTCTTTCTTCCTCTCTATAACTTCTATGTAATTTAAAAGTAGGTAAGTAAAAAGATCAAGGCATAAGAAAGATAGGTAGACAAAGAGATCCAAAGCTTTTTTGCCTAGATACAATCCAACATTAATTAGGAATTGAAAGGCTCTATATTTATTTTTAATAAAGAAATAAAAATGTTATTGTCAATATCAAGAGACTGTACAAAATATAGCACAAAAGTAGCAGAACCTCAGAGACCAAAACAATCCAAAAACTACAGCATTGTATCTAATATGTTTTCCTTGCACCAAAATTACAGTTTTTGTAAGAATTTAAACTTAACAAAAGGAATGTGCTCAACTTTCTCTTCAAAAGTACCTCATGTTTCTTTAAAGTCGTGTTTTTTCAAATGATGCACATGATTATAGTCTTCAAAATACCTCATTTGTTTATGATTGGTGTTTCCCTAGTATCCGAAAAATAAAAATAACGCAAAGAAAGATTCTCATAAAAATTTAAAATATTTCGGACAATATTTTCGGACATATATAGATTAGAAGATTTGACATCGTAATATGTCTCAAAAAGTTCTAATTAATGATTGCAAAAGTCTGAAGCTCATTGTCATCAAATTAGTAGGATTTTGCTAATAAAATTTACAGAATCTTATTCTCTTATTTATAGCATTACTAAGTTCATTTGGAGCACATACACAAGAAAACCAACATATAGGAAGGACTACAAAAAACATAGAAGATAGAACATTTTCTGTAGAGACTAAAATTCATCCAAGCATGAAAGGAATGAGCAAAAAAAAATTACCAGACCTGAGATTATTAATGATGGAGAATCCAAAAGGTGGAACATAAGATCAAGTTGCCCTGCCTCCACAAAATGTCCTGTATCCACAAGTGAAAGTTTCACGAGGATAGGTGCTTTGGATTCAACCCGTGCTTAGACATCATGTGCCTGGAGGAGAAAAAAAGAATAAAGTATTAATGGAGATGAAAATTGACTTATGGATGCGACATTCTTGATTAATGAATCATATCGAGAATACTAAGAACCACGACATTTGGCCACGAAATACCCCATCTAGAATTAAGTTCTTCAAACAACCAAGCAATTTTCATATTGTTTGCTTGTCCTTTTCAAAATCTAGCATGCAAAGGAGGTGTGGAGTCTTTAAGAAATACCAGTCATACTGATTTCACTACTTTGCTCTTGACATTAGAAATCGAATTAGTAGATATATTACCTGTGATGAAGCATGAATACCAGACACGACATAGACACTTTTCTAAAACAAAAAATGCTAATATCTTTTACGTCTGATGTTAATTATCTAGTTTCAACTTCTTCAATTTCATTTAGAGCAGTTGAATAACTCAACGGAAGAAGTGCAAGAATAAGCCTATATGTGAATTACGAAGAAAACGATAAATGGGGAAAGATCTCTGCCCAAATATTTTCATGCCTTTTTGTTCCTTTGAATGACCATCTTCATCGTAAAATGAATCATGTCTTTGACTAAAGGTGAAACTATAAATGTATATTATACAAGTGAACGATCACAACAAATTCAATTTCTACATTTTCATATTTAAGGATTTAAAGAAAGAAGAGTACTTCCTATTTTTTTTGCCCGTTAAAGTGTTGCAAAAAGTAAGACATTAAAAAGGAGCAAAAAGAAGACGACTAAAGAAGAAAGCCATCCTCTCCAATTACTCAAGATATATGTTTCCTCATCCATACCTACACAATTAGGTTAACCAGAAAATATAAATTGAATAAAAACATGAGTTGGTAAACTGAATGGTAAATGCTGCAAATATATTAGAAGGTATATGGGGCCAAAATTTACTTCTAAAGAATAACAGACCTGCATGTATTGAGTAAATAGGACCCTTTACTGAAGACGTAGGCAAGGTCTCTCTATACGCCATTTTATCAAACGTTTATGGGTGTGATGAAATAAGCATACTACATCCTTCTTTTTTGCACAGTTAGGTTGGGCACCATTTATGATGTAGTTCATTTTCGCTGTTGCAATGCAAACACGGACTGGGGAAACAAACCAAAGCGCAATTGACAGGAACGTGAAAAATGAAAATGGAGATGGCAGTGCGGAAAGAACATTAAAGATATAGTAGGAAGAGTGGATACAGATAAAGAAAAGATGTAGGAAAACATTAACCAAACAAATGACAAAAGCAACCAAGAATATTGTTTATGTGGAAGTATCTGTGGAAAAGGAAAAAGTCATTAAAGGGAGGAGGACAGTTAAAACGAGCGTCTGTTTATTTTTAGCGAAAAGAGATGTTTATGTTAAGGGAAAAGACGTGACTGGCGAATACCCAATTTTCCTTAATTAAGGACTTTTTAAAAATTAATTTAATAAAGGAAAAGGAAAAAAAATGATAAAAAAGATAAATATGAATGCTAGTTCCAGAAGATGCCACATCACCGGACATAAGATTCTCTTTTATATATATATATATATATATATATATATATATATATATATACTAGGCAAATTGCCCGCTCTTCGCGCGGTGATGATTAACCTCATCAAGCCTCCTAATGATCTTTTTTTAAGATCTGAATTTTAAAAATACTGGAAAGCTAAGTCTTTGTAAAAACATTTGTAAACAATTTCAAATCTCTCTTCTTTCCTCCTCCCTAAACTTTAAGCAATAAAAGTAGGTAATTGAACATATTCAAAGGCATACTAAAGATAGGCGAGCAATGAGATTTAAAATATTATTGTACCGATACGTACAATCCAACATTCGAAATTGGTTGACTCTATGTTTTTTTCTTAATATGATTATGATATTATTATTTTAAGTATAAAAATGGCATGGAATATAATATAAAAGGAGCAAA
Source organism: Jaltomata sinuosa (assembly GCA_003996215.1). Taxonomy (NCBI): domain Eukaryota; kingdom Viridiplantae; phylum Streptophyta; class Magnoliopsida; order Solanales; family Solanaceae; genus Jaltomata; species Jaltomata sinuosa. The sequence continues at coordinate 6,343 of QJPP01006072.1, read as the reverse complement.
AATTACAAGTATTGACTCAAAAAATCCAAACCTGTATCATACTATTTTACGTGTTTTCGTTGCACCACAAGTATAACTTTTTAAAGTTGAGAGCATAACAACACAAACATTTCAGGTTCTGTCCCAATCTTTGTATCTGTAAACAACAGCTTGTGGAAACGAATGTATTCTCATCTGATGTTGCTTCCGCACATGGAATCAACTTCATAGCTTCCATATCTGAAGAATTTCTCTGGTATTCACCAGTTCCATCAGCTTAATTGAATCCAACAATCCCTAGTAGCACAAGAAATACAACTACACAAGTACTTCATTGCTGCAAGTAATTTTGTTCCTACAAGAAATTGTTGCCCCTCTATGGTCTCTTATTGAACATCTGGAAATATAGTCTAGCTATTGTTGTCACGTGAAATCCATAAAATACCATAGTGGAGGAGACACTATCATTTGAGATGCATTAAGAGGTGTTAACATTGGCTAATCAAAACACTTGAAAAATTCATAATATAGTATAAATTCAATGAAGATGTCATCTAGATTTAGGAAAACAATCAGCTATAATGAGACATTTATTATCATTCAATACTGTAGTCCACTTACAAAGTATTCTCTTATTATGGAGTTTAAGGTTTTCTCCCCGAGCCCACCTCTTAATTTTCAGGTAAGAACCTTTTTCAAGTTCATCAGATATATTTTCCTTTTCATTGAGTTACCTAACCATAAGAATTCACTTTGCTACTTGTTATTTTTTCCCACACCAATAGAGTTGGGTATAAGAGACATTAAACATGTTGGGATGGCATCCAAGAAACTACAAATTGATATCAACCTACCTGATGAATGTTATTTCTTATACGGGTTTAATTTCTTCTCTCTATTGTCATTGGTGTCTTTCCATATACTTTGATCTTTCAAATTCTCACCAAGGGGACCTCAAGTAAAAGGTTGGGAACTTATCAACATTATGAAATCATCAAAATTGACAACATAAAAGTTGCTTTTGGACAGGTTGGCTTTATGCTCTATCTATTGCTCATTGCAAAATCTATCTATCTATGGAAAAAGATAACTAAACAAAAATAATCGCTTATGAGTGTTCCACGTAGGCGGGCTTAGGATCCTTTGTTTTATATATACATAGATTCTATGATCTAAAGAAATATTCAGATGCAAAACTTTCAGCCCTTTTGTCCCACCCGAATTATGTTATATATTCCAGAAATCGCCATGAAATATGCATTAGAAATGACGCAGGGAAAGAAGTCTTTGATGGTTCCCCATCTATCAATCAACTTGTACAAAAACCCCAAATATACAATAATAGAAAAAAAAATTAAGAAAAATATAATACCTCAAGTATGAATGAATCATTAAAAGATATAGAGTGATGTCGGTAGACCCTCATTCTGCACGCCCATATCTCTACAGGAAAGTGACAAATAATTAAAACACGAGGGAACAGTGAACTATTTAATGCAATAATAACAAATAAGTAAAGTATTTCACCAAAATAAGTTCAAGGACAAAGCACAATTGGGTGACATTACCTTTGCAAATTATTGTTGAAGGAGAGAACCAAAACTTGATAGAGCAATTGCTAAAACCTGGAAAGATGAATTACCAACATCATCGACCATCAGTAAAACAGTGAATAGAGAAATAAAGAAAGCCCCAAAAGCATATTCTTACCAAGCAATCTTGGACGGAACATGTATTGTTTTCGGATATGCTCAGACATATCTTTTAAAAGTTTGAGAATTCTGGTCTACATAACACCACCAGCCTAATAATTAAGCCAAACTCATCAAATAACATATCCTTACTCCAACATAATGAAACAAAAACATCAACAAAAACAATATATTGCCAAAGAAGCCAAAAAATACATGTAACAGTAAATCAAATGCTCGCAGCACAAATTTATCTAACATAGCAAATCCAAGCAATGTTCAATATCTCAATTGAGATGGATTTTTTTTCCTACGTACAAGCATAGAAATCAAACAATTTGACTTTGAGTTTCCACCCAAATAAGGTTGAGCGTAATGTTTTAAATGCAACCTCTCAGTTCAATTAAGGCGGTAAACACTCTGGAAACATTAAAAAATCCACTACCTTTGTGCTATGAACACTTATGAAAGGCACGTAATTCCATGTAATGTTAAGTTCAATATATCAGATAAATGTCAAGAAGGATAGAGAGATATTTTCTTGGTTAGCAAGGAAGTAAAATTAGAGTTGTTGGATACCTCCTACATATATTTTCTGTTTTTTGGATCATGTAAAGTAACAGTTCATTAAAAAATATCCAGAGAATGCAATTGAGTAGGAAAAAGTTAGTTCTTGAGAATTACGTAGACTCCTACCTACAGTTCAGGGAGCTGAAATTACTCCTTTCATCCTTAGGTAGAAAAAGTGAACTCCTTTAAATCTACATACATTATATGACTTTGATATCACTGCTTATCCACCCTTTCCTTTGTACAAACTCGTAAAATAATCGTTACAACTTTACTGTTCCTTTTTTTTAGTGGTTTTATCTTTAGATGACCATTTTCGTAAAATTAAAATTCAATACTTGTTATCAAACTACTTAAAAAAAATTCACTCTCTTTTTTCACATGCCATTATGGTAAATTCAAGTGGACCAACAAAGAGCACAAAACATGATAAAAATACATTGAAAAATAAAATAGAATAATAAAATAAGAAAACTGACTACTATTATTCAGTGGTAAGAAAGTAAAAATAATGACTTCTAATATTTAGTGGTGGGAAAGTAGAAATAATGAGCAATTAATCTTTGTTACCTGGCGGTGTTCCAAACGAAGAACCTGAACTTGGAGTAAATGTCAATTTCCATCGGAAAAAACTGTCGAGAAGTTCAATACATTCTGTTCATCCTCTGTCAAGATTCTCCTCAATCTTCTCATTCTTCTCTTGTCTCTCTTTCTTCCCTCAGGTGAAGGTATTGTAAAGGCGGCAAATGGATATTTTACCACTTTTCACGATAGTTTTCCTTATTCAAAAATTGAAAAGAGAACAAAAGGAAAGCGTAAACCATACACCATAATGTGAAATAAAATTTAGGCATACGATGAGCAAAAATTATCGCGGTGGATGGATTTTCATTAGGCACAAAGGAACTTGACATTTTACTAATATAGATCTGGGGGGGAGGGGGTAAGCTTTACCCAAAATAAAAAAAAGTGAAAAGGAAGACGATCAAGGTATTTACATGTGGAGAGCCAAGATTTATAGTTTTGCTTCTTTCTATTATGCAATGTTTTTGTTTAAGAACCTGTAAACTGCAATGGCTCTTTGTCCTTAAATAATTCAACTAATCACGAAGCTTCTATTAGTGTGGCACCTTCCACAGATGAGACTTCATTTAACTCCAAAACTCTCTGTATTATTAAATTCAAATGATAGAAATTATTTTTTCTCTACTAGTTGAACATTTTTTTCATGGTTATGAACTTCGATAATCTCAACACCCTCCCTCCGCCAAAAAAATCACTTTATTTAGACAAAAAATAAAAATCATAACTAATTTCATCTAAATCCAAAAGTAAATGTAGTTTTCATCTAATCCACGACCTAGGAAAAAAAGTCAAAACTTAAGTCGCAATTTTTTCAACAGGAGAAGTTGGAAGCTCATATAGGTATGAATAGTAATGATACATCCCTTCAAATTCATTGGTGCGTTCAAAATTCATTTGCCACCTTTGTATTAACTTTTCATGAGAGGCCATATATATTTATTCTTTTTTGCAATTGATAGTAGTATTGACTAAAATTATATTAAGCTTTATAGATCAAAAAATCCAAATTCATAATTCAATTATTAGAAGAGAAATCATGTAATGTTTGGCAATATACTTTGTAAAATGCATCTGTAATTATATCCACAATGAAAAATATAATACTATTTTGGAGAAAATTTTTTAAAAAATATACAATATGGCTTTAGCATAATCCTCCCGAGGTACATTTTTCACTATCAATTTTTGAATAGAATGAAGGAAAAAAGCAATATTTATTTATAATGCTCCGTATCTGTTTTTTCTGTAAATCAATTCTATTTGTACCTCAAAGTGGAATTTTTTGTGTGGTAATGTTACATGGGAAGGAATTCTGTTGAAATCATTATTTCTTCAAAACTCAACCTGCAAAATCCACATCCTATATACCATTCATAAATTGATATATTTTCACTAATAATCAAATTAAGGAAATAACTTTTAGTTAACATTAAAAGATTATTCAACGTTGACTTCTTCTTGGCTGTTTCTTCAATGCTTTCCTTTGGTGACCACTGTCAAACGTATCATATCGATTTTTTCTCCTTAACACTACAATTCAGGTAACTATATATTTCCAATAATAGGGAACTCACTCTTATAGGCTTGTAGAGATGTTCAATGTGGTTATAGATTGATCAAAATCGAAAATCAAATCAAATCAATTAAATGAATTCATTTTTACTGTTGTTTTGTTTTGGTCTAGATTTAAGATCTAAAATAACGATCATATTTGATTTGGTTTCGTTTTATTAAAACAAACCAATTAAAAAATTATATACACAAATTGTATAATTATATATATGTATAAAATAATGGTCTTCTAGGTCCTAAAATGCAGGCGAGCCTATTTTGCAAACAACTGGTGATAATGTAATTGAAAAAACAATCCTATAATGGATATGCTTCACTCAAAGTGTCACATTTGAAGTAATAATAGAAGGAAAATATAGTATTTATAAACAAACAACTCTTTTAGACATGTAAATATTTTACCATTTTAATCATTTTTCAGTTTATAAACAGAGATTTCTAGCATTCAACTATCATTACTTTAATTTTCGGAACATAGAAAGAAGAAGAAATACATTCGGAGAAACTTCATGTCTCTTACATTTGTACATAGGTGGTTTCAACTTTCAGCCAAATCACAGCACTAAAACCATCATTGTAGATTGCCCTTTAAACTTGTTGTGTAGAGTTGAGTCGGGCACATAAGCTATCTGTTCTTGGCGGGGAGACCGAAACACATGTCCGTGGACGCTACCATGGCGGTTGCTTATCTCCTTTTGACTGATAAATTGACTGATTTTATCGTAAATCTGAGTTTCAAGAGTAATTGGGCAAAAAGACTTTTCAAATATTGCGTATTCCCTTTTGTCAGATTAGTCCAGAAATGGCGAGATAGATTAGCCCCTTTCTCTCGTTGCTTTGTCTGTGTGTCTCCATTTTTTTAACCAACAACCCTTTAAAAAGAGAGAGAAAGAGTTGCCCATGGCCATATGTATGTAAAGTAACGTAACAGGCGTATTAGCTGGAAATTAAGGAAATTAATGCAAAATTCTAGGAAATTAGATAAATAGCAATCCTGGCGTACGAGAGTTCCACGTCACCGGGCCTAGGATTCTCTTTTATATATATAGATATAGATAAATATAGATTGTTTTGATTTCTTTTAATTAATGTCCACGTTTTATTTTTGTTATGCATTTAAAGCTGTCACGACCCAACTACCGGGCCGTGCGGGCACCTACTCTAATCCACCTAGATAGGAGAACCCTTACCACCCGAACCAACAGGCAATGCGGAAAAAGGAATAAATCACTAAATAAAACCCTTTTTAATACATGGAACTTCCTTTACAAAATTTCAGAAAATAAATGACTTAAAGAACTTGCGGAAAACATTTACAATATGAAACAACCTCCCCAGAACCTAGTCTAGGCCGGTACAAGAGCTTCTACAAGAATGAGCTTATAAAATAAAATGGACACAACTCCCACCATAGAAGGAAGTAGGAGCTGCTGGAAGATCACCGCAATCCTGAACCAGTGAAACATCACCACCCTGCAACTAGACTATACCAAAAAGGTATAGCAAGAGTAGAGTCAGTACAAACACATGTACTGGTAGTGTCACGACCCAATTTCTCGGTCATGATGGCACCTACAACCCCCGGTAGGTGAACCAATCCCCGTAGCCCAGAACAGTTAGTAATGGGCTACTATCTAACAAATAAGAGAACAAGACGAAGAGAGCAGATAAAAGGACTATAAATATATACATATGCGGAAACTAAACCAAACCCCATGACCTGGTATCATAGTATAGAGCCCAAACTACATACATGGAGTGCAAACGATCCAAACAATATATACAGATGTCTCTGAATGGTAATAGAGTACATGAAGCAAAAGATAAACTAAAGCTAAGCTCCGATCGCCAAGAGCTCACCCTCAGTCTGAAGTAGTCCCAACAGATCTCCAAGCACAAATCACAGCGATCTAACGGCGATGGCCCACGCTAGGATCTGCTACCAA